>JARACY010000461.1:0-93445 GCA_029255725.1 Scrobipalpa atriplicella | reverse complement strand
TTCAGTGTATTTACTTAGAACGTACTTTCCCGTGCAATTTCTATAAATTACGTCCAATCATACGATTTACTTTGACGTTTAGGTTGTTTGAGCGAAAGTGTAGGAACATTGCTGAAGCAAGGCTATAAATTGATATTGTTACAATGCGAAATTACTATCGTAAATATCTCTACAAGAGGAGAATATATTTTAGTGTCTGTATTTTACAAAAGCCTATTGACTCCAATTTAGAATGTGACTCTGTCACATTCGTCGCTTTGGTAACATCCTAATAATATATTCTTGATTTGGATTCACGCTCTGCGGTTTCATTAATAGGTGGGTAAATAAGTTACATAACAGCCAAAAAACACGACATACTCTATTACCCATAAGAATATGTGTCTAATGTCTATTCCCCATAACATTATCAAATGAGACACCGCATCGTAAAGCAAAACCTAGTACAACTTTGACCACAACAAAACCGATATGCTCAGACCAGCAGAGCCTAAGCTCTAGATTTGGTCACCTATATCGCGGTACCGTTAATAATTCCGCAGTAAGTAATACCTAAAAGGATGACCCAATGAGTACATTGGGTACCGCGAAGCAAAACCTAGCAGAATAAATGTAACAAAACAATGTATTGGACGTACAAACCAGCATCACAATAGTGCTATCCAGCACCTAAGTCTGAGTCACCTATATCGTGGTACCGCTAGCCGGATCGCCGCGCCCACCCGACCGAGACCGAGCGATTTCAGCTTCTCTTATGCTGTCTACCTAACTGACAAAAGTCTGAGAAAGTACACTGTTGTTTTAGGTGATTTGTTGTCTTAGGTTTTGCTTCGCGGTACCCAATGTACTCATTGGGTCATCCTTTTAGGTATTACTTACTGCGGAATTATTAACGGTACCGCGATATAGGTGACCAAATCTAGAGCTTAGGCTCTGCTGGTCTGAGCATATCGGTTTTGTTGTGGTCAAAGTTGTACTAGGTTTTGCTTTACGATGCGGTGTCTCATTTGATAATGTTATGGGGAATAGACATTAGACACATATTCTTATGGGTAATAGAGTATGTCGTGTTTTTTGGCTGTTATGTAACTTATTTACCCACCTATTAATGAAACCGCAGAGCGTGAATCCAAATCAAGAATATATTATTAGGATGTTACCAAAGCGACGAATGTGACAGAGTCACATTCTAAATTGGAGTCAATAGGCTTTTGTAAAATACAGACACTAAAATATATTCTCCTCTTGTAGAGATATTTACGATAGTAATTTCGCATTGTAACAATATCAATTTATAGCCTTGCTTCAGCAATGTTCCTACACTTTCGCTCAAACAACCTAAACGTCAAAGTAAATCGTATGATTGGACGTAATTTATAGAAATTGCACGGGAAAGTACGTTCTAAGTAAATACACTGAATGATCAATAATACTGAGGAAATTGAAAGCCTGGATTAAAATGGGTTAGCTGCCAGCCAGCGGAAAAATAAAACTCCACCATTATTGCATTATCACAGAAAGGAAAAGTGGATTGGATATAGGATAAGTACTGCTATAATAGCTTTAAGTCACTATAAGTAAATGTGGTCAATATTCTTTTATGACACACGGAGCTCCATTCTACATGATATACGATCTTAGATGAATACGGCGCTATAAAAAGAGTCTACTGTACCTTACCTTTGTCACCTTTTGATATTATAAAGCCCATTCTTACAGCTTTTCTAGCGAGAGGCTTTGATATCAATCACTGTAGCTAGTAGGCAGGTACTTTCTTTCTTCTACGAATAATGGGGTCTATTTTCGAGATCATTTATCATTGTCGTGACGTGAAGTTCACGTTTGCACGACAGCTTGTGATTCGATTGCGCAAGTCGATCGGTTTGAAAAGGTGCTAAAAGGTAATGTAATAGTTTTGAATTTATGAAATTGTGTGATCCGTTACTATGTCTCAGCGACATAGTAAATAAATAATGCATTTTTAAATGGACATTAAAATTTAAATTGTATGAATTTCAGGTGTATAACCATAGATATTTGTTTGAGTCGTGGTTTACGGGAAACTGAAATAGGTAGGTATAGTTCTACTGTTTATAACTTTAGGATTTCACAAAAGTTACAAATTGCTGTGCTGAGAGTATTTTTTGGTTTGAAATTGATTAACTTATATTTTAGCACAGCGCTTAGCCTCTAAAAACAGGCTTTTACTACACGGAAATGTAATTTTCCCAAAAACATTCTTAAGCCACAGATGAAATTCGGTCCTATTATGGCTGCTAAGGTTCTTTAATGGTTAAGGTTTTTCGGTCCAATTCGGTCCTATGAAAGATAGTCAACTATTTTTAAAGAGCAATTCTGTCAGAACTCAGCAACCCAAAAGGTAAATCACACGTGAACCCAGACTCATTATCCACCCATTACATTGTTTTTGGAACCACGACATTTTATTTAATTTGGGAACCATAGAGTTGAATCGCTTTAGTGGGAAAAGGCTTGGTTTTTGTACAGTGACCTTTCGCACGGCTTCTCGACTCTATGCCGAAATGAAGAGCTAATGAACTCCATGTTAATGTTACTGTTTCCGTACACCCATTCCCACGACATGACATTGTGTCCAAATAAAAATGAATATACTTTAGTCGATTTTGGTGGCTGATTGTTCATGGGATTGACTGTTACTAATTAATTATGTAGATTGGTTTGTCACAATATTAGATTTGGGATCCGGTAAGATGCAGAAAAATATTGATGATAGAAGATTAGACACCCACAATTTTGGCGGCCTTATTGCTTCAGCATATATTTATAATTTCTTTTGAATTGACTCAAGTTTCTAATGTTTTCTTTCATTCAGCAGCAAGTACCTAGCCTACAATGACCATTATATCTTTATGTAATGTTTACTTATATTTATTTACGTGTTACATTTACACCTACTCATTTTACTGTAGCCAATCCTATAGTCGTATTTTATCTAGTTATTCAGTAGTATATTAATATGGTCATATCAAAAGACTAATGACTGTTTTGTCTCCTGTTCTACTCGCACTGTGAAAGTGGAGTATGACGAGCGGCCTTATGAAACATTGCACCTAACCATAACTAAAATCTGCCGTGATAGGTCAGTGTACGACGCAGAGAAAACGATGGTAATTTTTTAAGTGTGCGTAAATTAGATGCTTTACATGTTGTTTGTGTCTGATATCATAGGTAAACATAGACATAAAGCATGCTTGTTTATTTTAATGGTATTTACTTAGTAAGTTCGAATACGTAATCCAAAGTACAATTATGAGCGTAAGTAATTGTTTAGATTGTTACCTATATAGTATGAGACAAGAAATCTTTATAACATATATTGCGCGAATGCTTGCTTTGATTAAAATTGTTGAACAAACAATGGCATAGTCTAGCTAGGTCTAGGCCACAAAGTACTATACTATTACCCTAAGTCTAGGCGCATATAAATGATAACAAAAAACGTCTTTTGCGCTAGTCCACTATTCTTCATATATTGCTCCAAAAACTATCAGTGATTACGACCGAGATCGACGGCTTAACGTGCCTTTTAACGCACGAAATCTTGACAGAAAACGCAGAGGCACATAAACTGGCTAGTTAACTCTAGTAAAACTAAAAAGTCACCGCCTAAAAAATAGAAATGTCGAAAACCTGTAATAGTATCTACCACATATCTACATAAGATGTTAATATGGAATGAAAGGGTACATCACAAAATAAAAAATGTGTAGGTACTTACTGTGATTCTCCAGACGAGGAACGTGGTGTGGTCTTTGGGCACGGTGCGGAACGCCGCCTCGGCTGCGCGTGCGCTGCCGCTCTCGTCATCCTGCCGGTACACAACCACTACATTGGACACACTCTGCCAAGACTTGGAGATGTCTGAGGAGTTCAGGAACGACGCGATCGTAGCGTAATGTTTGTCAACAACGCTGCTGCGAGCGCTGTCGTTTCGCGATGGCTCTGGTTTATACATTACTCTACTTGGGCGTAAACAAAATTAGCTGACGAAACTTTAGAATATGAACCTATATCCATGAAACTGAATAACTTTACTTAAGGAACATAGGTTCAAATACGCAAAAAATTTGAGCTCCCCATACAAAATGACTCAGCAGCTGGCATCAATTGTATGGGAGATCCATTTTTTGTCATATTTCGACCTAGGTATGTTCCTTGGGGAAAAGGTTGTTCAGTTTTATGGGTGACGACAAGAAGAAGAATGGGTAAGTTCGAATCTAAAGTATGGATTTTTTTACACCCGGTATATTAATTTCAGCTTAAGTGACTTAATTACGACAGCCTGTATCGAAGAGTCAGAGAACTATGATAGTCCAGCGCCGTTCTACGTTTGTAAACAATCCTTTACGAGCTATAAATTAAGATTAAGCCCTAGTAAACAATGACATCAGCTAAGATCAAAGATAATCTAATTTGAATGTGTGTAAGTGAACGTTTAATATGCCGTGACTTGTAAATGCGACGCTAATGAAGTTATAAAGGTAACATTTATTAGAATAGAATAGAGGAAGGAGGGACTGGATGATATCAATGTTAGTTGTCTATTAGGATAATGCAATAAGAAGGGGTTGGGTCGCGACTTGTGGTCGTTTATAGGAGATAGGGTGCGGCCAAGGGCACAAGACAATCAGTTGGATCAGCTATCCACCGGACAAAAGACACGATTGATGATAGCGGAATATAGGCTAGTCTCAATACTGGGAGCGGCCATGTGGAAGTTAATGCAATTCGTAAAGCGCGATAACTAGACCTTGATTTAACAAGAGGGCAGCGGATGTTCGTAAAACATACGAAATATTAAATAGCCAGGAGACCGTACAAACAGGCGATCTTTTATGGAGATACTCGTACACAGATCCATGAGGGAGATCTATTTTATTAGCATACATGGATGAGACATGATATGAGTTAAGCAATACTAAAAACTATGTTTGCCGCTTTATTTTATTGTATAAAATAATATATTATTTTAATTTTATACATATATACATAAATCACGACTTTATCCCTAATGGAGTAGGCAGAGCGTCAACGACCCAAACAAAGGTCGATCCGCCACGTCTGACAAGTTTCGAGGGTTGTTTAAGATAGATATGTATATTGCTGTAGTGACAGGTTGTCAGCCCATCGCCTAAATTACAATATACTGAAACCCTCGAAACCCTTAGCTGGTTTTTACAGCATGCACGGGAGGTGATGGAGCTGGCACATTCTATGTTTTTCTATCGTTCCCAGTCCCGCATGGAAGCAATTTTCATTTTATAAATCACCTATACAATTGATGAGCGAGCTTCACAGCCTGTCCCCGGCAGCGATGGACTGGTTAACGAACCTGGACATAAGTATTAGGATCCTAAGCATGCCATGATGATGAATCAAAACCGATCCGCTGTATCATTTGTGTATAGTCAAAAACTACTTATCTTTGGAACCTACTGCGTTATTAGAACCACAGTTTCGTAAAGAATGTCTACAACACCTTTAGTGCTATTATGCTGCGGCTAACCGAAAACGTGTTGGATTAGAATTAAAGCAATGAATAGTCAGTCAGCTACTTTCAGAATGTTGAATAGATTCAGACTTATAAGGACTTTCTCTTCACAGTTCCACACAGAATTCTTATTTCACTTAAATAATTATTTATAGACAAAAAACATTAGTAAAATTATAATTGTGATATCCACCACAGCAGCCTCAAAGTGCCGGCTGTTTTACAGCATTTCATCCTTGTGGTGGTGATAAGAGATAAGGTACCATAGATCTTTAGTTTGGTTCATCTTTTTGGTACAGCTTGATTCGATGATTTCCACGATAAGAAGAGATTTTGAAAAGATGGTCACGGAGCTAAGATAAACAAAGCTTTTAGCGATATTCGGCGGTTAAGTTCAAAAATACACACAAAAATGAACACTGTTTGTAAACATGAAAACACGTTACATGATCGGTTCCAATCTCCAGGATATGCATTCTTGAAGCAGCAGTCAGGAGCGCACTGGTCCCATCACCACGGTCGCAACACTCCCTCCTTGTGCTAACTAAAACCACAATCGAAAACGACACGAACTAGACGACTGGCGCGTCCGCACAATCTCCACAGACTAAAACCAACAATGGTCTTCGCTCTTCGCCACTGGCCGCGCCGAGTGTAGTGAAAAAAGAAAATTGTTTCACGCTTCTTGCGCTTACATATTTTAATAAAACCGAGAGAGGAATAAATTAACTGGCGCGAAAGTCTGGCCCGATTGATGGGTGGGCGCAATCGCGTTTTCATCTCGCTTCGGGTCGTAACGACTCAATTACGAACGTCAATTATTGGAGATGTTTGTTTTTAATAGGTACCTACTTACCTGGACCCATTCATTTGGACACGATCAAATTTTAACGAGAGATCAACTCGATGATCCAAGAATTTCATAAGCACGATAATCTATTATCACTAAGTCTAAGCATTAAAACTTAGACTATCATAATAATGAAGTAAAATAATACGCCAAAACAAATAAAACTATTTTTAACTATTTTGTAAACTTTATTTGACATGGGCTAACTAACCGTGGACAGTTAATTAATTAGCCCATGTCAATTAAAATTGATAAAATTAAACGTCTCACCTGATATCCATCCATCACAAATGGCAGCTCACTTTCATGTTGCAGATATTTAATCATCAAGATCTTTTATCCACTGAAACCCCATACATTATTTAGTCAGTTGAATTCTACAAAAAACTTGCAAATTATAACATAACTATCTTATAACAATTTAACACGCCTTGTCGATCGTTTTTCAGGAGATTTTCAGGCTGATTGTAAATCTGTCCTATATTTGCTGCTGATTATTTATGAGGGTCACGTTAACTCGATGATGTTGTGTCATGGACTAACCCGAGATGAGCAGGTGGACCCTGCATATCTGCGACAGGATCTATGCTTGGTTGCTCGCATTGTCACGTGTTGGTACCTACAACCACAAACCACACAGCCTTTCGCTTTCAATGGTCACATAAGCTTGACATACGTAAACATACCATTGACGAATCGCAGTCTGATTTCAGCTCGATACTAATACAAGGTGTTACTAAAACGTGATCGCGCGCAGGTCAAGAATGTTTTCTTCTTTACAAATAAAAATAACTCAATCAATCAATACGAACACATTTTTTTTTTCGATTTTCAGTAAATCCTAGAACTTGTAATCTTATTAAGTCATGAAAATGCTAAAACTAAGTATTTAGGTTGATCATTCAAAACATCTCCTCATACACTGTATTTCATTTCTTGAAATATTTCTACACACGTAAACTAAGTTGGCTTTCTTGTCCATACTTTCCATAAGTCATTGCTGTTGCTGACAATATCTTCATCGATAAAGAATAATTACTGGAAAGAAACATTCATTTGAAATTTCGCTATCTTCAATTCTTCGAGACTTGATTTATACTGCTAGTTTTTATAGATTTCATTAAGCACTGCATAGCAAATGACCTAGAAATACGTAGGTACCGTTATGTTTGGTATGCGCAATAATAAGATACCAAATAATTCACACACAACAATACCTACAGCCAACAATCACACATGATTCGATGTGGTCATGAACCAATAAAATTACCTATTTGGTTGTTTTGCTACAGTTGTGGATTTTCGATTTGGCTGTCGAATTAGGCTTGGTATTGGATTTACAACAGAAACTCAAGTACCTACAAACTTAATAAACAACTGTACCACCTATTTACGATTTTCGATTAGATTGTCGAATTTGAACGGAAAACAATTTAAAAAATATTTATTTGGCGACAAAGAAAGATACGACTCGGCTCGCCAGCTCGCCAGATAAATATTTTACATGCATACAATATACATACATACACAAATCACGCCTTCATCCCTAGTGTGGCAGGCAGAGCAAAAACGACCTAAATAAAAAATTCGTTCCACCACGTCTGACAAGTTTTGAGAGTTATTTTATTACAGTTGATTATGTATATTGCTATAGTGACAGGTTGTCAGCTCATCGCCTATAAATTGCAATACACTTAGGCCCGTATTTATAAACAGCTCTCAAGTGTGACAGCGAGTTTGAGTTCGTATCAGAAATGTCACTTCAGTACAAAACGACTTGTCAAATCCATACTTAATATTGCTCTCACTCTTCAGATCGCTTTATAAATACGGGCCTTAAACCCTCGAATCCACTGATTAGAGAAAGTCGCTGCTCGAATCCCTTAGCTGGTTTTTACAGCATGCCCGGGAGGAGATGCAGCTGGCACATTCAATTTTTTTCTATCGCTCCCAGTCCAGCATGGAAGAAATTAATTAATTATTAATTAATTTTTTGCAACAAATTAATAAGGATTTTAACACGTTCAGACCGGGACCTTCAGTAGAATGTACCTACATTCTGGCCTACACTCAAACGTCTTATAATAAATAGGCGTTTTAGGCATACCTACCCTGTAAGGGATAAAGGCGTGACTTTACAATGTACATATTTTTCTAATATGGCCGAAATAAAAGAGCCACGGACGTCAAACCTAATTGTCAGTTGCTGTCATTCGCGTAGATTTCAAGTATATTTTCGTAAATTCAGAAATATAAACTAAATTATTGCTTTCAAAGTACCTAAATGTGATTATGTTTACAGACGACACATCGGACAAAGAAAGCGAGTATGAGGAGAGATGCACCGACGGATCCCCGAGCGTGACCAAGAAATCCCTGTCCACGGTGGGGTTTAGGAATAACCCGGAGAATCAAAACGCACGACCGCTGGCCATCCGAGCCACACAGTCATTCACTGGAGCAGTCGAAGAGTTGAGGCTATGCGGCAACTTTCAAAGAGTCAACTTATGCAACAGGATGAACGTCATGTCCACACCGAAGATATCGTCGATATGTCCCTGCGGCTGCCTCCTGCGACCCTCCGTCATGGGACCCTTAAGGACCCGCGAAAAGGTCACTCTGGCGCTCCATGTGGTACCCCCTGAAGTATTAACCTACCATGGATACTCCTTCGACCCCAGCCAAATCGCTATGTTTTGGAAGAAAGATTGCAGAATGTTCCTATGGAAAGGAAAGACCCAACAGAAAAATGTGATAAACGCCGTCTCGTATAAAAAGTAAAGATTTTACCTCCCAACTAATTTATGATCCCATTTTGTAAATAAATTAATGAGTAACTCATATTTTATTTCTTAAATGCAAAATAAATACAAACTAAACATATTATAACAACATGATTTGATACCGCAACACGCGCTACGAATACTAATATCTAGTGAGTCCAATTCTACTGCAAGGTTTGCAGTGAGTCTAAAGACTGCTTTCCGACCCCATGCATGCTATTTTCCACCACTTCACCACACGAAAACCGCACATAGTCCAGGATTTCCACTTTGTTCTTCTCCATGATTTCTTCCACTGTGTATGAAGGATCTAGCAAATACTCTTGGTAGATGAGGCAGGTTTCGTCATCGGTGTTCTGAGCGGGTTTGTCTGTTTCCTTATTGCCGATTTTCTTAGGGTCGCAGCCGACGATGTGCTGGCAGAGTTGTCTGCCTACATCCTCTTGGTCGTTCGGTTGTGTGTACGCTAGTAAAGCGCCATATTTCCCAGCGGAGTAGTCTCCAGACTTAGCGGGTGCGGGATGAGTGTATCCTGCAATCTTGACGTCATCAGAGTTCGCTTTCCAGCATTCTGCGCGGCGAAGGACGGCGTTCTCTCCAACATTGCCGATGAATAAAGCTAAAGTTTCCGAAAGCTTCTTGCCGTCCGATGAAAGATTGCCCAGTTGTTCGCTGTCTAGCTCCATCTGGAAGATAAGAAATAAATATCAAGTACAATTAACGACAGCATTTCCTTCTCATGTTGATAAAGGCACGGAGAAAACAGGGTTTTTATTTTGACTGTTGCCTACTAATAGAACAATCACATAGGTAGGTCATAATCGTAAGAAGAATCAGCCAGATTATTGCGGTGATAATTTTTTCATTGTCCACACCAGTTTTTGAAAACTCTGTTCCTCAAAAACATTTTGTTACACTCAAAATGTCGTAGTTCTTATACCATGGTAGACACCAGTGGCGGAGCAGCTTAGGATTACTTTGTAGAAAACAATCATTTACTCTGCCTATTACATAAACTAATTGTAATGTGGTGATTGCAGTGATTGAATCATTCTTCTCAAAGAACAATAGAGCAAAATTATCGCACTATTAGCGCAATAGACACCTTCATAACCGGTCCTTTGGCTTGCATGTGTGTGTGTGTGTGTGTGTGTGTGTGTGTGTGTGTGTGTGTGTGTGTGTGTGTGTGTGTGTGTGTGTGTGTGTGTGTGTGTGTGTGTGTGTGTGTGTGTGTGTGTGTGTGTGTGCGGACTTGTAACACGCGAAAGTAGCGTCTTTTATCATTTGTAGCTTCTTGTTCTTTGGCATGAAGTCACAGAACAACAGAATAAAATTATCGCATGATGAGCGCAATACGCACCTTCGTAACCGGTCCCTTGGCTTGCATGTGTGTGTGCGCGAACTTGTAGCACGCCAAAGTAGCATCTTCTATCATCTTCTGGAACTTCTCGTTCTTGGCTACAAAGTCTGTTTCGCAGTTGAGCTCGACTAAAGCCCCGTGGCTTTTATCAAACTTCACTGCGACCAAGCCTTGCAGAGCTGTCCTGCCAGCCAGTTTGGTTGCTTTCGCCCAGCCCATGGCTTGCGCTTGCTCGTTTAGCCAAGCTTCTGCCTGGAAAGAGCATTATAATGGTTTTTACTGGATCCAAGATAAATGCGAATCTCTTTTTATCTGTAGATTATGTAGGTTACGGGTAGGTAGGACACGTACTACGTACGTCGTCGTACGACGTCAAGGTAACTTTTACCGCGTGAAATTGATAATCGCGAAAATATTTAAACCACATTGCATCATCAAAAATAAGGTTTTCCAACGGCATAACATAAGAGCATTCATTTGTAATGCTGGCGCTACTTTTTTTTCCTGTGCAAAAACAAGCAGTGTTTTTTAAAAATACTTAGGTACTTGTTATTTGCACATTAGCAATAACTTCCGAACTTATTGTATTGCGCTAGTGTATTTTTTAAATAATTATTGGGATTTTTCTAGTGCATTTAAAGACGAGAATTTAGAAATTGTTCGGAGAATTTGTTTTTATTTGCGCTTAGATCGCAGATGAATGCTCTTACTGAGTTACTGTTACCCAGAAATAACTAAATACTTTGAAATAAATACCATGTAAAAAACACAAACTGATAACCCAAATGAATAGATTAAAATGTGCAAATAACCACTAGGTCCTAGGGATTAACTCTTGGTTTATTGCGTGTGCTCTTTCAAAGGACTTTTTAAGTATATAAAGGATCTTGAAAGATTCAAATAAAAAATATGGCTTTAAAAGCCCCACGTGACGAACCAGGGTTTAGTTGGTTAGTAAAGTTGTAAAAAAATAAGCTTACCTTATCGGTATCATTGTTATGCATTTCTAGAGCTTTCTTGCAGTTGGCAATAGTGTATCCTGTCTTTTTCCTTAGCTTGGCAAGCAGAGATGACTCCGCTGCTCGGCACAACGGACTTGAGTGGAAACCCCGCACTAGCTGAAATATCATCTGCAAGTTAAATGTGAGGAATATTGTTAATAAAGTTGAAAACCATCATAATCATCATCAGCTCATATACGTCCCCACCAAGGGGCACAAGCCTACTCTGGAATAGGAAGAAACAAATGGCAAACATTTGAAATTTTTTATTTATAATAAATTTTTCAGATCACTGAGAAATTCTGAAATTTTTGTTATTAAAATGTTAAATGTTTGATTTGAAATGTTTATGTTATTTATTTTATAAATGTCATAGAAATGAAATTGTTTAGTAAATTACTACTATTTAATAGGGTGACTGGTTTATCTGTATTACTAACTTTCTAACAATCAATAGGTACTAAAAGAAAAACCATGCTACAAAACAAAACCTCTAAGCATAGGTAGATGAGTAATGCCAAGCAAACTAATAAAATTATTATATAAAATCAATTTATTAGATTCTACCAAAACTAGTCTTAATCTCAAGGTTTAGAAAATACCACTTACACAGCAGATACACAGTAGTAAATAAATAGAAAAAAGGTCACAGTATCAAAAACTCTAACCAATGATTTAGTTCTCACAAGATTTATTAGAGTAACAATAATAAATTGCACTCAGAGCATGCACACAACACTTTCAATCAAGGGCCTCTCTCAATATAGCATCTGAGTACCCTTTCTGGCTCAGACTATGACATCATTATATGAGCAGGACAGATACACACCTCTGTTTGGTTCATTCAACCAAGGCCGCATAAACATTGTATATTTTGTAGTCATATTCATATTATGTAGTGTAGATGTTTAAAATACCTACAGCCAGCAAACTATCATGAATGAAAGTTAATTTAAAACTATTTATTTACCTTTGTATGTATTTTTACTTTTTGCTTCATTCACCAAATTATTTTTATAACCTAGAGACATTACAAGACATCAGTGATTGATTTGTCATTGGAGAAATATAAAATCTCGTTTTGTAAATAAAAAGCAAAGAGTTTCTTCTCATTGATAAAACTGGCCAGTATATAGGGCATGAAGATTAAAACCATAGAAACAAATGAAGATACGCAGATTGGCGTTGCGTTGCTATGGATATATCAACGAAATAATTCAGTTTATTATGTCAATAAATATCAATAAGTCAGATAGTTTTATTTCAGTAATTATTTTTAATTTAATTTGTGTAATTAAATGAAATAATAAGAGAAGAAATACGTAAATACGATACCGATTATAACCTAAATATAACCTACCTTTTGTAAGGAGAAAGGAGTAAGCGTAAGTTATAAACTAAAAGATCTTTAAAATAGTAATTATTTCAAGATTTTCTTTCACGAATTCACTGTGTAAATCAAACGTATAAAGATAATTTCCTTGAGAATTACACAAGAAAATATTCTCGTAAAAATCAGCCTGATATCTGTCAAATGTCAATGTCAAGCTGCGTTTTATTGCGCCATTTCTTGGGTTTGGGTAGCTCTGAGGGGTAGCTCATGAGTTCATGAGGCAGCAACTGAAAAACATCAATAAATGTGAACTTTTAGCTTCATTAGTCTAATATTTATTAGTCATCCTATATAATTTTATAGAATACCTAAACGGAAAAAATTTCAAGTTTATGTAATTCTGTCAGTACCTACATTAAGCAGAAGCGAAACGTTGTTTGAAGGAGAAACGGAATTTAAGTTTGTATTCCGGAAATCCGTTTAGTAAAAAGAGCGCCAAAATCCACTAACATTCGCATATCCCATGGCATATCCCATTTATTAGGATCACGTCTACATCCAAAATGATTATTTGCAGAATAAAATTAAATTCCAATTTCAGGAGAACACAATGTCGAGACCGAATAAAGATAAACCATTTAAAGAAAAAGAAAAACGGCCAGCCCGAAAGACAACGATCGACGAGCCGCTGTTTGCTCCCAACGTGCCGCTGCCGAAAGTAGCTAGGACCCAAATGCCGGAAGACTTTAGGATTCGAACAAATCCGCTGTTCACGCTGCCCGAGGAGCTTACTAGGCCTCCACCACCTACCACTAAGGCAGGGAAAGTCAAAGCTGCTGCTGCGGCCGCTGCTGCTAAACAAAGGCCAAGTCGTACGTTTCTGTATTATCATATTATAATAAATCGCATTTGACCACTGCTGGATATGGGCCTCTCCCAACTAGCTGTAAACTATTAGGTCGACTTTTAGGGTTCCCATTTGTTTTAACAACAATGGTGATTAGGAAACTGGTTACTTAATAATTGTTGTCCATTTATGCTGGTTCATTCATCAATTATTTCTCTAGCCCAGTGGTTCTTAAACTTTTCTGGGCCACGGACCCCTTGGAAACCAAACAATATTTCAAGGACCCCCTTAGAAATTTGGAAAGTTAAATAATTGATTGCAATGTAAAATATTATTGTACGTTGTTTTAGGAAACTTTGGGGCGTTCTCTAATGAGTGCACCGGCACCCAGCATTTTCTTAGCGGTAGGGTAAAATAAGGAAACTCAATAAATAATAGAAACTGAAAAGCATGATTAACATGACTATTATATTACCCAAATAATCGCGAGCGTAGCGAGCGCCCACGATATTGATCCTGATATAATAACACATACTGGGTATGGTAAAATTGTATAGCGAGCATATTGAACGCGAGATTTCACGTTATTAATCAAGGAATTCGATATTTTCATATACCTGTAGTTTTATAGGAGCCCTGACCAAAAGCTATATTAAAATGTATAGCTTTAGGTCACAGGGTTGAGGGTAGGTGGCCCCGTGTAATTGATACGGCGGTGGATACGGCGGTAGCTACGCCCCTGCAGATTAGACTGCGGACCCCCGGACAGGCTCTCACGGACCTCCTGGGTGTCCATGGACAACAGTTTAAGAAACCCTGCTCTAGCCTGTTATGTTATGTCAGGAAAGGAAATAAACAAAGCGCCTGCCATTTTGAACTACGCAATTAACGCGAACATCTTCTTGATACAAAGCGCCTGCCACTTTGACCTACGCAACCTAGGTGAACTAAATATTAGTTAGGGTTCTTGAGGATGGCGACTTTGTACTCGCACTTCACGCTCACTCGAGCAAAACCAATATCAATTAAAAATATATGCCTACACGACAGAGCGCGGAGCAGGCCAAGTGTCAAATGGTAGCTTTCTTCTAGTGATGAAGATGTACACGGCGCTCCGCAATAAGCGTGAGGCTTTCAGATCAACACTGATGAACATGATCTGTTCTGGGAACCCAGAAGAAGACGTTGGTGATGCGGGCACTAGCAGTGATGAATATAATAAACGTCGATACTACTTCTACTTGAAATATGGGATAGACACCATACATGTCGCACCTCTCGATAACAAAATTATTCTAAGGTAAGTACATTCTCGTTGATGATGATGAGATAATGATGCATAACAAAAGGAAATGGAAAAGTATCTCATACACTTTATTGCACTTATAATATAATTAGATTGTAAACAAAGTAACACAAAGGACTGGACGTATGCAAAGGCGGCCTTATCGCTTTGGACGATCTCTTAGGTGGTATTGGCCCGTTGCTTAATATTATTGATAATGGTTTATGTTCCAGGGTCCACAGTCTACTTAGTATGAAGTTAAAGTTATTTAAAGAGGTATTGTTTAGCAACACGGATGAAATGCGCGAGGACTTCATGATGAGCATGAAGAAAGCGATTGTTGATTTTGTTCTAAAGGACCCTGCTGATATGGTGAGAGTTGTTTTGTATTAGCAATGTTTTTCTCTTTTTTCTAGTCTAAAGACAGCCGACGACATAGCTATTTACAAAGCGTCAAGTAATCTGATAACCTATTTGTTGTATTTAACCCAGCAAGCTGTTTAGTATTGGACTTTGCTGGGGCTGCTCTGGGAGGATGCAAGCAACGTAATGCCAACTCCGTCTACTCTGTAATTTCTGCCACTCTTTCAACTCTGCCACTCTGTCATCTTTGTCCTCTGTCATCTCTGCCATTCTGTTATCTCTGCCACTCTGTCAACTCTGCCTCTCTGTCATTTCTGCCACTCTGTTATCTCTGCCACTCTGTCATCTCTGCCACTCTGTCATCTCTGCCACTCTGTCATCTCTGCCACTCTGTCATCTCTGCCACTCTGTCAACTCTGCCACTCTGCCACTCTGTCATCTCTGCTACTCCATCATCTCTACCACTCTGTTATCTCTGTTAAAAACATTCGTTAAACGTTTGAATTTCTAATCAGTCCATATCAGTTTTGACTGGGCACGTTGGTCAAAACCTATATTGACTGAAATCTGTCTTTAAATCAGTCAATTAGCTTATTGACTGAGGATGTCGGTCAATAAGCTTATTGAATGATTTTATCTGACAAAATCAGTCAATAAGCTTATTGACCGACACCCTTAGTCAATAAGAATATTGACTGATTAAGGATATTGACTGTTATTATACATTCCTAAATGAGAGGTGAAAATTGAGATGCAGTATTGTATGTTGCAAATTGTTTTTTAAATGTATTATCATACTCATTTTCTTACTTAGGTTGAAGTTGAAGTAGAAAAGCTTGATTTAGGTTACGACGATCATTGGGCTAATATGTACGTATCTTCTAAAGAGTTCCTGCTTAAAAATTTGCACACAGTGAACCCTTGCATTGCGCAAGTCCTGCAGATTTGGTGGAAGCAGTTCAAGTAAGTTGATTGTAAAGTATCTCTCGTTCTTGTTTGGATCATTTTCTAATCGAATTTATGTTAAATGTTAAACTAGTTTAGTCTAATTATTTTACCAAGCAAAGTAACCTAAAGTGCCAGTTTTTCCTAAGGAAAATTTATCTTTACAGCGAACTGCGTTTAATAAGTATGAAAGACATAATGACAACCAAAGAAGCGTATGAGTTGCAAGATTTCTGTTTTATCTGTCGAAGGCATATCGAAGCTGCAGGAAATGTATTGGCATTACAATGGATACCAACTATTCAAGCTGTGTTTTTAAACGTAATTTGAGATTTCTTTTTCTAAAAAAGGCTATTCATAAAAGGACCGACCGTCTTTTGCTCAGAAATCGTCGTAGCACTTTGCTACGAGCTGCTGCTGCTACGGCGCTAAATAACTTTGAATGCTTTGAGTAACAACACTACTGTTCAAATAAGTGTTATTTCTGATAATCAAAAATGTATTCGCATATTTGCAATCTTGCAGGGAAGTAAGAAAAAGCTCATTCCGGACCCGAGACAAAAGAAGAGGTTTAAGCACTTCTATGATTGTTTGTCTTGCATCATGACCTATAACTTGCAGACGCTATGCTTGAAATCTATAAAGGAATACTCTGAATACATTCTGGATCTCGATGTAAGAAAACTTCAAAGAAAAAAGCAAAATATTTCCAAGTTTTCTGCTCTCGGCTTCACTCGCGTTATTCTTCGTTCTTTCTCAGGAGTTACTGTGTTGAAAATGAGCCATATACCCTAGTACTATTATATATTCTGTGCCATAGATTAGGGTAGAGTCTACTTAAAAGTGTTCCTAGAATGAACAACCATCAAATTACAGTAATTAAATTTACTGTTACATACTAAACTTGTAAATGTTTTATGTTTTAGGAACAAAATCAAGGATTCATAGTAGAGTTTGTATTCAAAGGAGACTCAGTGATATTTGAACCCCACTTGGATCAGTTTGAAATCAAGATCAACGCAATGTATCAGATTTTGATAGACGCTTGCCGACAATCACCGCGCCTAGAAACCATTTTATATCAAGACTATGTTCCCGGTAGAGTTACAAAACTCAGTGTAAGCCAAACCCTTGGTTGTTTTAATCTTTTAATCTTTTCATTTAATCTTTCTAGATACACTGGGAACGAAAAAAAAACTTAGAAGTGCCAGTAGCTTCTCTTTCAGTCGTACTTATGGCATAAATGCATACTGCATTTTGTATATGTATAAGTCTTATGCAGACGTGATAAGGTCTCGATCGCTATATCAGATTTTTGTCACGACTGCATGCTAGTCAGATTTCATTGTATTTACATACAAACTGATTTCTCGACAAACTCATTCGATCTAGAGATTCAATTAATAAATAATGATAGAATACTTATTTATATTTATTTGCTGATTTTGTTTCAGCCAATAATAGATGAACACGTTGTGGAAGACTATAAAAAAAAGATAAATGACATCTTAGAAGAGCAAAAAATTGGACCAAAAACTAGAGTTCACGAATTTGACGATTACATTTGCTTGCTAAATGGAAAAGTAAGTTAAGCTGACAAATGATACCTAAAATATTTCTTTCATTGGTGTGTTTCATATTTCTTTCACATGTCATTCATCTATTCTTATGTTCAAGGCGAACGGAAAATGGATGTGGAGTTTTCTACTTTACAACTTTTAATTTATATGAATGAGATTTTTCTACCATTTAATTTTAATTTTTAGTCTGTTGGAAAAGTGAAAGACTTTATTGACGCTCGGCCTGAAAAATCTTTTGAACAATACTGTGAAGAATCTGTTAAGTACTACGAATTAGCAAAGGCAATACCTCTAGTACTGGAAAATATTGTAATAGAAGGTATGTTCAAGATGCAACGTACGGAACTCATCCTTGCCTTGAAGAACTCTGCGACCAAACTAGCTAATCAATTGTTTAAGAAGATGACTGACGACTACCAGGCAAAGATGAAATCGTAAGTAGGCTATACGTACATTAAAATTATCTATAAGTACGCGTTCAAATGTAGAAGTTAACATAATATGGAGACCCCTGGTCATCGGGACCAGACCGGTAGAGGCTCCGAAACTTTGTATCTCATCCGATGGTCTCATCCCAATATTTATTTTAAAGAAGAAAAAACTTTTCAATTATGTTACGTTGTACTTTTATTTTTATAATACTAGTCTGATCGATAAGTGGTCTTTTACCTGTTGGGAGTTAGACCGATTAGAGAGTAAACCAATATCAATATTACACACAGGCATGATTAGGTATAAGTAGTGCTTATCATCAGTCCAATCGTATACGTTTTAAATGTTTGAACAGAATTAACGACGAATACTCAACAATAGCAAACACTCTCCTTACCCCACCACCGAACACCGCGGCTCTGATAGAAATGTTCGCGTATTGTGCGAAGGCTGAAGAAGTATTGGAGGACGAAATGGAAGACAAGCTCCGAAATGTTCTGCGATACATTACCTTTTTGGGAGATTATACTACGTTCACCCCACAAGAAATAAAGCTCAACAGTCAAACATTCCATTGGTAAGTCTTCTTCGTCTCATAGTTAAGTTTGTCTTAGTGTCCTTCAGCAGTTGCCTAAAATAATATACTTATAGAATCCTTAAAAAAGATTTATATTTACATGTTGAGTTGATTGTTTCAGGCATGCGCGACTTCCAGGTATTGTTGATGAGGGTAAAGCCATTTGTGAGGTTAAGAACGTTGAATACCAGGAGTTGCTAAAGGTATATTTATTGTCAGAATCTGACAGTTATTCACACAACATTTCTACGAGCACTTCATATTTGTTTTGTATTTTAGGTAAATATTGCAAAATTTATCGAAGACCTGGATATGTATGAAGCTCAAATCGAAGAATATCAGTACTGGGGAGATATTAACGAGTTGCCTGAATACGTTTCTAAAGCTGCTAGGCTAGACGAGAAGTGAGTTTGTAATACATACTTATCTTATCGTCCATTAATAATAGATAATAATATCATAACTACGATTTAATTGTGTTTGCTAATTTTTTTTATAGTCCTATTACAACTGATGTAAGTCATATATTTTTCTAGATTACAACAGGCTATGATAAGAATAGACCAGTTCAACGAAGAAGAGATTGCCTATGGGTTTGAGCAAACACAGTATCCAAAAAGGAAACAATTATATGATAAATTGACACCGTTTAAGAAGCTATACGATGCTGGGTATGATTATGTAAACAAACATGATAAGTGGATGAATTCTCAGGTGAACAATCTTCCAATTGTTTTTTTTTTTAATTGCATGAAATATTCCTTAAAACTTTGTAATTAAAAGTTGGTTAAAAAAAAATAGATTGGTGCCTTCGATCCCGAGGATATAGAAAGCGACGTGGGTTATATTTACAAGATAGTCTACAAACTTGAAAAAACGTTTGCTGAGATTCCAGACACATTTAACTTAGCCAACACAGTCAGGTAATGATGCCTTTATAAATATTTTTCTTCCTTAATTATTATTTTTTTAAAATAATTTGGATGTGTCTGTAGTAAAAATATTTCATATTTTTAGAAAACAAATGGATGAATTTAAAACGCACATGCCTATCATACAAACATTGGGTAATCCAGGTATGAAAATGCGACATTGGGACAGGGTATCCGACATAGTTGGTTTCAGTATCCTAGTCGATGAAGATCTCACTCTGCAGAAAGTTATTGATTACGGTTTCGACGAGTATATCAGTAAATTTGAAACGATCTCCGAAGCTGCCACTAAAGAGAATAACCTAGAGAAGATTATGGAGAAGATGGTCAAAGAATGGCAAGATCTTAGATTCGATATTTTGCCACACAAGTTAGTATTATTTGTTCTTTCTTGTGGGGTGGATCAGGCTTAAGCTAGGTCTAACCGTCTAACGTGGTTTATGTGACGACCTCTTCTTTAGACTATATTTTTTACAACTGCCTTTAACATGTTTCGAAGTGGTGATAGTACAGTTAGTATTTATGTATTCGCATTTATTTATTTCTTTGTTTTCAGGGAGACCGGTACGTACATTTTATCAGGCGTTGATGATATTCAATTGCTACTCGATGATCATCTTATTAAATGTCAAACTATGAAGAATTCTCCGTATATCAAACCTTTTGAAGAAATGATTTTGTAAGTTATGTCCGCATTTATTCATTACAGCATACGAGTCCAAATATGACCACAATTTTTTAATCAGTTAGTTTCACTCAGTAAAGGTAACCAAACAAATATAAATTATCAAAAATGGGTGGTCATATTTGGACTCGTATGCGTTAATAGTTCTACTAGCTGGTGCCCGCGACTTCGTTCGCATTGAAGTATGCGAAAGTAATAAATAAGTTTTTAAATCAGAGAATTTCTCTATCTTGCCCGCTGTAGCTAAAACCATGCTAAAACAAACAATTGCTCAGCGCTACTCACTCGTGACGTGAACATGCAACATACAACTGGCCGAGGCAAAAGCATTTGGATCTTTGATCCACCCCAGCAGCCGCTTTCAAATCTGTTCAGTTTCATGAACTGAGCAACCCCTATCAGTTTGCGTTAAGTTGTCCCTCATGCCAGGTGTTTTAATGTCCTTTACACCTGATATTTCAATGAATTCGGCAATTGGCTGTTTCGTGTTTACCAGTCCGCGAAATGGTTTATCAAAACGCTCAATGGCCGAAATAAAAGGACATATCGGGGATTGCGCGTTTTGCATTTACCAATCCGCGAAGCGTGCCTTTTTTCCGACCAATGGGCGATTTCGGGTATTGTGCGTAACATATGTATTATTATAATATATATTATATATGTATAGATTTTTGATTTTGATACGTTTCTTGAAACTAAGGCCCGTATTTATAATCAGCTCTTAAGAGTGACCGCGAGTTTGAGTTCTTATCAGAAATGTCATTTCAGTCAAATCCATATCTAATATTGCTCTCAATCTTGAGATCGCTTTATAAATACGAGCCTAAGTTCATTCAATAATGATATTTTGTAGCGATTGGGCTGGTAAATTGGAATTACTTCAAGATATTCTGGATGAATGGTTGAAAGTGCAAGCTACATGGATGTATTTAGAACCGATTTTCTCATCGCCTGACATTCAGCAACAGATTCCTGAAGAAGGGAGACGTTTTAGTGCTGTTGATAAAGTAAGAAAAACCTAAGTATTTTGTAAAAAAAAATATTACAATCTATTGAATTGTTGATTGCTGAATAATCTTTATTATTCTTTTCACAGATGTGGAAAGACATAATGAAGCAATCGTTTACTGAACCGAGAGTATTAGACGTTATCAAAATAGATAAGATGTTGGATAGACTGAAAAAGTCTAATGTCTTACTTGAAATGATCCAGAGAGGTCTAAACGCATATTTGGAGAAGAAACGTCTCTACTTTCCACGATTCTTCTTCTTGTCCAACGACGAACTGCTTGAAATTCTATCTGAGACTAAAGATCCTATGCGGTAAGTGCCTCAATAGCTATTTTATAGCTTTTTATCTTAATTTGTCATTTTTATTTCTAATCTCTTAACTATATCAGTTACAAGAGTCTACTGCTGGTAATAGGACTTACACAGTTTGGTAGTCATACTTACCAAACTTGACTGGCGGATCGTTGAAAGCAGTCTAAGATTCACTTAAAACGCCGCTCTTGGAGTAATTAATTATTCGCCTTTCACAACAACAGGGGAAGATAAAGAGATGATGATGCTTTTCTGAACTGTCATCATTCGAAAAACTTCAATCTCTCAATGAGCAATTTATTACAGTGTACAGCCTCATTTGAAGAAGTGTTTCGAAGGTATTTCCAGGCTTACATTCACCGAGGACCTAGTAGTAACAGAAATGAAATCTTCTGAAGGAGAGATCATAAAACTTGTGATGACTATCAACACTGCAGCTGCTAGAGGATCGGTAAACATATTGGTTTCGTAAAATTAAGGTGATTCCTACCGGCAAATGGTTGTTTTGAAAAGGATATTTCTCCTAAACGAATCAATGGAGAATTCTAAAAAAATATTCATCTAAGAAATCAGTTCATGGTCTACAATTGCAACGTTTGAAAATATTCTAGTTCATAAATAAGTATGCTAAAAAGAAACTGATTTATCAGTAAATTTGATGTTCCTTTTAAACTATTAGCAGCGCTTTCGCGGTTCCTTCGGAAAATTATCCGTATTATGATTATCTAAAATTGGTACGTTGCATTTTTAATCCGAAGCTTAGTTTTTATGGATTTGCGCACATTTTTGACGCGGCCACGGACGTAACCGCCTTGCCGTAGTAACGGTAAGTGGTAAGTGATTTGAACTATATTCTAAGGCATAACGGGCGATGGTTGCATATCTTGAAATCGACCTTCTTAATTGTGTCTGGAATCTCAGCAAACGTTTTTTCAAGTTTGTAGACTATCTTGTAAATATAACCCACGTCGCTTTCTATATCCTCGGGATCGAAGGCACCAATCTATTTTTTTTTAACCAACTTTTAATTACAAAGTTTTAAGGAATATTTCATGCAATTCTAAACAAAAGCGTGAATATTGGGTTCTCGTTTGGTGTGGTCAAGCGGTATGAATTAATAATAAATTATCATACTTGTGTTATCTGCGTACAGCGCCTGGATGTTTTTTTTTAAAAATTCTCAATACTGTTATCTTATTTTGTTTGTCATTCTTTAGGTGCAACACATATCTTGTACTTACTGGACATCTGAAGTGATTCAAGCGATTCAAGAAGGGATACCGGAACTAAAGGCATACTGGGATCAGTGCAACTATCAGATTATGAAAGTTGTCGACCTTATTCGTGGAAATCTAAGTACGCAGAACAGGATCACGCTCGGGGCTTTAGTGGTGCTGGATGTCCACGGCCGTGACATAGTTATGGTTCTTATTGACTTTAATGTGTATCTGGATAACGACTTCAACTGGTTGGCTCAGCTGAGATATTATTGGGAGGTAAGAAAAGTTTGCTATTTGCGAATAAAAGTATTTTGGAAGCATGACTGATTTCAACATTCTAAAATAAAATAATAACTACGGAAAGACTGTTTGCCCTGTGATTGATAGCATTCACTTAACTCTCTGTGCCCATGATTTTATTTTCAAATAATAAAGAGTTTAATTATCATTATAAATGCCTTAGTTTATGAACGAATTTTTCTACCATAGTTTTCCCAAAACAGCAAAGAGAAGATGACATGACGATGCAGCTGGCGACCCGCATGATCAATTCTACGCTGATGTACGGCTATGAGTACTTGGGAAACATGACTCGTTTGGTAGTCACTCCACTTACCGACCGTTGCTTCAGGACCTTGTTCGGAGCCTTGCATCTCAATTTGGGTGAGTTTGATTGATGCGATAAGTAGTTTTGCGCTGCAAAACACAGAACAACCTCGCATTGAAAAAATATAACTCCAAATACATATGGTATGGCCTTTAGTAGCCATGTTAGTTGTTCCACATGTACTATATGCTGCATATGTGCTTAGTTTTTATAATTTTTCCGATATTTGTAGGGATTTCATAAATCCTTTTAAACGTATTGTGTTTTAGGTGGCGCTCCCGAAGGTCCAGCCGGAACAGGTAAAACGGAAACGACAAAAGACTTAGCTAAAGCTGTGGCTAAGCAATGTGTTGTATTCAATTGTTCTGACGGTCTGGACTACATTGCTCTTGGGAAGTTCTTTAAGGTAAAGTAGTAACGATTAAACGAGTCTTTAAAAGATAAATGCCTCAACTCAACTAGTTTCGTCCATACGGGAGAAATTGTTCCGCGTTTAATCTTCATAATGATTCACATTGTTGGATGGTATTCAGGGATTGGCATCATGCGGAGCGTGGTCATGCTTCGACGAGTTCAACCGAATTGATCTGGAGGTGCTATCAGTGGTGGCTCAGCAGATCCTCTCCATCCAGCGAGGAATCAACTCAGGAGCACAGGAACTTCTGTTCGAGGGCACAATGCTACAACTTGACAAGAGTTGTGCCGTCTTTATCACTATGAATCCTGGTTACGCAGGGCGGTCTGAACTGCCTGACAATTTAAAGGTGTGTACTTTATTTGATCTAAGAATTATATGAGATGATTCTGTTGACTGAAAGTAAAACGGCCTAATCTATTGTCTTTGTTAAAAAATTACACTGGTGATGTGTTTTTATTCCAGGCTTTGTTCCGCTCCGTAGCCATGATGGTACCTGATTACGTGCTGATATCCGAAATCGAGTTGTATGCTTATGGTTACTTGAATGCCAAACCACTCGCTGTGAAGATTGTCGCTACTTACAAGCTGTGTTCGGAGCAGCTGTCTTCCCAAAGTCATTACGATTACGGTGAACACAATATTATAAAATCATCTTTGCGATCTGACTCTTAGGAAGCGTATCTTTTTTTATCTGGTATTTCTATAGCTACAATTTATTGTATTTCCGCGATACCGTGACAGTAATATTTTTGAAATGCCTTACTGAATTACACTTTCTCTGGTAATTCTACAAAAAAAAGTTTTGATAGATCATCAGGTTAGTATTCGTAACCGACAAATTTTTAAACTTGCATGAGAAATAGTCTTGGCTATAATTATATCACTGGTTTATGATGCTGGTCTACATTTAAAAAGTAATATTTTGTAGGTATGCGAGCGGTAAAGTCAGTGCTGCGAGCCGCCGGAGCTCTCAAACTACGATACCCTGATGAAGATGAGGACGTCATCTTGCTGCGCTCTATCAAAGATGTTAACTTGCCCAAATTCCTTGAGCCTGATGTGCCATTGTTCATGGTAGGAGAGGAGACCTATTTTTACTTTCATGTATTAATTACCACATAAGGTGTGCTTTGCTGACCATTTGACCTGAGCATATTATTTCAGGAGAAGAATCCAGTCATGAACTTTTTTAACGAAACATAGGTCGAAAAACAAAATCATTCAACATTTGTTTAGCAGCTTACAAAATTAGTATGGGACATAAAATTTAATTTTTTTTGTAGCCCGGATGGTGTAGTGGATAGGGCCGCGGCCTTCTGTGCAGGATGTTGTGGTTCGAATCCCACCACGTACCAACGTGTTTTTCGGTTTTAGAATTTCATATGTACGTTTATTCGGAGCTTTTAAGGTGAAGGAAAAACATCGTGAGGAAACCTGCACACACCTACGAAGAAATTCAAAGGTTGTGTGTAACCTAATCTAGGATTGGGTCTGGTTTCCCTTCTGGATTGCGGAGGTCAGATGGCAGTCGCTCTGTGTTAAAACCAGTGCCCTCGTTCAATGCCCTAGATTAGGTAGCCGACCCTGTGAAATACAGGAAAAAGGCTAGGAAGAAGATAAAATTTTATTTTTACATTGAGACCATTTTCCTCGGCGAAATTTTCTGACTTTCGTAGGTTAGGTTGATACCCTTAATTTCTATAATAGTGTTTTTTTGGGTCAGGGTATCATTGGTGATCTGTTCCCTGGTATGCCTCTGCCACAGGCAGGCTTGCCGCATCTAGTAGCATGTCTGAAAGAATCATGCGGTCCGCTCAACCTTCAAGGCACTCCCTTCTTCATTGAAAAGGTAAAACTAAAATAATTAATTTTAGGACTCGAAAGACCCTTCCGGAATCATTAGCCCACCTTCACCATATCGCTTATTTTACAGGTTCTTCAATTATACGAAATGATTCTCGTAAGACACGGTCTCATGCTGGTCGGATTTCCGTTTTCTGGAAAGACAAAAAGTTACCACGCTCTGGGTGCAGCTTTAGGTCTCGTTTCTAAAAAGGCAAGTACAAAATATGTTTGCGTAAGCAGTTTCCCTAAACTTAAAAAAAGTCTCTCTTCACCTTTAATGCGTGGAATAAACTGATATTAAATATTTAAAAAGCAGGATTTGAAGTTATAAAATTCAGCAGAGTTCTAAAAATATATAATAATCATTGTCTTTTTATTAGAAATTGATGGTTGAAAATCCAGTAGAATGGACTGTCATAAACCCGAAGTCGATCACAATGGGCCAGCTGTACGGGCAGTTCGATGCCGTCTCACACGAATGGTCCGACGGGATCCTCGCAGTCAGCTACAGAGCCTTCGCAGTCTCCCCCAACGACAATAGGTTTGAGTGGCTAATATATTAGAAATTAATGACTGAGAATGCTGTAGAATGGATCTGCATAATAATTTCAAGTCGATCACAATGGGCCAGATGTAAGTGCAGTTCGATGCTTTCTCACACGAATGGCCCGACGGGATCCTCACAGTCAGCTACAGAGCCTTAGCAGTCTCTACCAACGACAACAGGTTTGAGTGGCTAATATACGGGGTGTAAGAAACAGCAGAAAATAGTTTTAACAATAATTTTTTTTTGCACATTGTATACCGTATTTTACGCAAATAAATCTCTATCATCTAATCTATATTTTATAGAGTACCGAATCTCATCTTATCTTAACGAATTTCAACGAATCTAATCTTATCTCGCCTTATCTCAACAGGAAGTGGCTCATTTTCGACGGGCCAGTCGATGCCATATGGATCGAGAACCTGAACACTGTCCTAGACGACAACAAGAAGTTGTGCTTGATGAGTGGCGAGATCATACAACTGGCTAACACTACCAATCTCATATTTGAGCCTATGGATCTCGAAGCTGCTTCTCCTGCCACGGTATTTAAAAATTTGCAAAAATCGTCTCTACATTTTTGTGATCCATATCCTTTTAGGTCTTCCTAATTTGTTTGGGGTCGCCGCGAAAAATGCCTTTCTTTCAGTCAGTCAGTTCTCCTCAGTGGTCAAATGCACGTTGGCAATTGAAATTGTTTAAAAGAAAATATGAATATAATGATTTATATTATTTCAGTACACAATTTATCAAGAAAAACATATTTTTATAGTATAAAATATTTTTATTTTAGGTGTCCCGTTGCGGTATGATTTACATGGAACCCAAAGGTCTTGGATGGATGTGTTTGATGGAATCCTGGTTAAACACCTTGCCGTCGACTCTACATACAGTGAATAGAAACCACATACGAGGTCTTTTCAATAGATTCGTGTCTCCTCTCCTATGGCTAGTGGAGTATTCAGGACAAGTTAAGGTATACTATCTTGATTAAGTGATATGAAATATGATTCTTCTCCTATAGAGGGGGTTGTCTGGTCGAATAACCCGATGAACCCCGGTGTAATGTTTGGAATAATTACAATTCAATTTCAATTCAATTTCAATAATTCAATTTCAGCAAATGTACGTGACATCTAGAAGCAATCTTGTGGTGGCGTGCATGAAACTGTACGATACATTCATGGACGACTTTTATAGTGAGGCGTTTGTAGAGACTCTTTCAGACCTCGACGTTAGAGCTCAGCTAGAAGTAAGTACGATGAACCAAATAAACACAAAACTCCAAAAGGGCACTTCTGTTGCCTCTGCGAAAGAACAAGATCATAGATGATTTTATTTT
Organism: Scrobipalpa atriplicella; assembly: GCA_029255725.1. Classification (NCBI taxonomy): domain Eukaryota; kingdom Metazoa; phylum Arthropoda; class Insecta; order Lepidoptera; family Gelechiidae; genus Scrobipalpa; species Scrobipalpa atriplicella. The sequence continues at coordinate 65,637 of JARACY010000461.1, read as the reverse complement.
ATGTTTTTATAAAACTTTGTACTATTTTAGGGTGTATTCTTCTTCTCGGCTATATGGTCTTTAGGAGCTACTTTAGAAGCCAGCGGGAGAAATAAATTTGATATGATGTTCCGTGGACTGTTGGACAAAGAATTTCCAGGACAGGTAATAATAATATTTTCGATGCCATAATGTGACGTGTGAATTTGTCTTACTTTACTATACCAAAATATGTTTCTATAACTGTTTTTTAATGCTGTAAGGTGTTGGAAGCACTAAAATATCCTCGTGCGATAGCTAATCCAGAAAAGCAGTACATACAGCTGATACCAAAAGAAGAAACAGTGTATGACTATCGATACATAAAAGAGGTAATGTCTATGCAGTTGAGCGCTCTACCTCTTATAGAAAGGTGAAGCCTAAAATAAAATTGAACTAATTTTGATTCTTAATGACTGTAGGGTAAGGGCAAGTGGAAGCCATGGATGGATGAGGTCATGGGGGCACCACCGATAGGCAGAGACACGCCTCCCAACCAGATTCTGGTGGTGACGCTGGACAGTGTGCGGTATTTAGCACTCTTCCACTTACTGGTATCGCACCACAAACCAGTCATGATGGTTGGACCTACTGGTACAGGAAAGTCGGCCTATATTGTGGTGAGTAAATTCTAAATAATTTTAAACGCTACAAACATGTCTCACTGACACACCCTTCTCAAAAGTTCATATATGAATAATGTTTGCAGGATTTCCTCGTTAAAAAAGTTGATACAAAGATCTATAAAGCTTTGATTATGGCATTTTCTGCTCAAACGAATTGTAATCAGACACAAGACATCATCATGGGTAAACTAGACAAACGAAAGAAAGGTAATTGACCTTGTCTGAAGCTGCAGTATCGCATTTGATCATGTTTTTTACTTTTCGAAATTCGGGTTATCTTAGATATTTATTTTGTCTTCATATTACAGGTTTCTTTGGTCCTCCTGTCGGTTGTTACTGCGTAGTATTTGTCGATGACGTCAGTATGCCACAGGCGGAAACATACGGAGCTCAACCTCCTATAGAAGTCCTGAGACAAGGGATAGACCTTGGGCTTTGGTATGACAGAAAACTCAATATCCCCATGTTCTTGATTGATGTGCAGGTGAATTATCTATTTATAATACTTTTCTGAACAGAATAATCAAATAGACCATGACAATTTGTATTCTTTTTATAGTTCATGTGTGCCATGGGAAAGCCAACGCCAGGTGCAAAACTAATAACACCTCGTTTGTCACGACACTTCTCTTTCTTATGCATCGACGAGTTCGACGACCTGACTCTAAAAGTTATATTCACCAGGATCATGATGTGGCACATCGATAACAGGTCAGTAACAAACATGAGAAGAAAGCGGTTGAAAGAGGATTAAAGTTCACAGCATGCTGTCTCGCACCCGTAGGTCTGCTGTAAGAAATTTCTTTATAGAAATAAGCTGGCCTTTTCAGTTGTTTTTCTTTAATGTGTGTATCCTCTGTTGATTTATTGTGTACAATAAAGTGTTAAATAAATAATAAATAAAGTTGAGAGCTAGACAAATGACCCGCAAAATCTATTTCTTGCAGAGGATTTTCCAGAGATTTTGACAGAGCTGCCGATCAGATTGTTTGCGCAACATTAGAAGTGTATAAACAGTGTAAATTGAATCTTTTACCCACTCCGTCCAAGTCGCATTACACTTTCAATCTGCGTGACTTCTCGCGAGTTATTCTGGTAACGATTCTTATTAATTTATGCGATTTTTTACCACATCACTCATTCGTGTGATCCTCAACATTTTGTACTTAGTTATTTTTTTTTCAAATCTAGGGTGTACTGCTGTCTAAGCCTGACGTTACACCAGATCCGCAGTCCATGAAGCGATTGTGGGTACACGAAAACCTTCGCGTTTTCTCTGACCGGTTGGTGGAAGACGCTGATCGTCAATGGCTGGTGAAATGCCTCCGGGAAGCCACTTTCAATTACCTCAATGAGGAATTTGACTTCATGCTTAAGCATCTGCTTGACCCTGGTGAAGATGAAGACACTAAGGTACGGGGAGAATTTATTTTAAAAACAAAATGTAAACATAATATGCATACGTCGACTCACGCCAACATTCCTCATGAGGAGGGCAGATTTTCAACGACTGTACTTGTATAAAATCATTTTTGCGACAAAGATCTTCGGGTCTGGCTTGGCTTACGAGATTTTAACATTTCGTAGGATTATTCGCTATAATTTCCTAACTCTTTTGGAAATTGCATGAATCACAAGAATATTTTTTCTTTAGATTACGGACCAGCACCTAAGAAAACTGATCTACTGCGACTTTGCGAACCCGAGAGCGGACACACGCTTCTACATGGAGAGCAATGATATCGTCTTTCTCAGCAATACCGTGGACGCGTTCCTCGCAGAGTTCAATTCCATGTCGAAGAAACCGATGAACTTAGTCTTATTCAGGTACAACTACTTACAGCCTATTATTATTATTAGTATTAGCCTAGGGAAGCATGAGAAACGTGGAAGTCTCGTGGACTCAATGGCAGGGCAGAGCTTACAAAATAAGTATTTTGTCTGGTTTTGAAACTCAAAACAGGAAAGGTTGAACATGGTTAGGATTAAGAAGGATTACCTTATGATAATTTTTATGACAATGAACGTTTGATGGCTGCTAAAGCTGTTGATAATGATGGTGACTTATTATCTCAGGTTTGCCATCGAGCATGTATCCCGTATCTGCCGAGTTCTGGCACAACCACGGTCTCACGCGCTACTGGTCGGTCTTGGTGGTTCAGGGCGGCAGTCACTCACGCGACTTGCTGCACACATCAATGAATTTGACCTGTTCCAGGTATGTTTTAGGGCAAGGATTTATGACTCTATTCCTGTTAAATTATTGTGCGTATCTTGAAATCGTTTTCTCGGCGCCTGTGTATGAAATTAATTTACTTTATCGATATATTTGAAGGTGCAAAAGGTGTAAAAGCAAATAAACTTTCTTGAAAATGACTCTCTTCATGCACCCAATGTTTCTCACATGTTTTTTCATTTTATCTCAAAAGGTTGAAATGAGTCGCACGTATGGCAAAACTGAATGGCGCGAAGATTTGAAAATTTTGTTACGAAAATCAAGCATACCAGACTTGCACATGGTGTTCCTTTTCATTGAATCTCAGGTAAAATTATTTATTTTTTTAACTAGTCTCACGTGTTATTTGATGGTTATGTATATTTTATATAAACTATCAAAAATTAATTTGTTGTAGATCAAAGAAGAAGGTTTTCTAGAAGACGTCAATAACATGTTGAACTCAGGGGAAGTGCCCAATTTATTTGCTTCAGATGAAAAAGCTGAGATATGCGAGAAAACGCGTACGGTTCGTACTTGTTATTGTTACGCAAAAACTAACAACTTTCGTCGAAGACTTGTCTCGACTTTTTGTGTTTTGGGGAAAGTTGTTAGTTTCATGGGTAGAACCGCCTTTCTTTTCTTCGTGCATCGATTAATTTCTCCTACAGATCGACCGGCAACGCGACAAGACGCTACAAACTGACGGCACCCCGACAGCTTTGTACGCGTTCTTCGTGTCTATAGTGCGCGACCAGCTGCACATCTGCCTAGCCATGTCGCCCGCAGGCTCCTCGCTGCGCACGCGCATACGCAAGTTCCCCGCACTCGTCAACTGCTGCACCATCGACTGGTTCCAGGTGAGGTTCTTGAAGTGGAAGAATGGGTGACTTGGTAGCCAACACTATCGTGTAGATTTATTGTATCTTTAATAATCTTGGAATTCGAAAAGAGTTCAGCGATGAAAAAGTAGTCAGTTTGGCCGGGCTTTGTCGGATTTAAAATCTCAAAAATGTTTCTAGGAATGGCCTCCAGATGCTCTATTGGCTGTAGCTACTCGTTTTCTTTCGGAAGTGGAGCTAACTGAGCTGGAGCGTGATGCGGCCATCAAGCTTTGTCAAGTCTTTCACACCGACACTCAGGAACTGACTAGACAATTCCTATTACGAGTGAAGCGGTACAATTATGTGACTCCTACAGCATATTTGGAACTAATTAATATGTTCAAAAGTCTGCTGAACAAAAAGAGAGTGTAAGTTTGTTTGATTTTTTTTAAGAGCAGTCGATTGCTTCACCTACACACAAAAACAAGTTATGTTTGATTTTCTATCTTATCCTATATGTTACGGCTTGATGACAATTATTTTCTGGCATATGAGATGATGTTGATGATGATGAAGTCCTGTTATCCCTCATTAAGGGATATAGGGCTCGAAAATTTTCTGGTTATAATTTATGTATTATAGGGAGCTGCTGTTGGGAGAAAAGCGATACCTCACGGGTTTAGACCAGCTGGCTGATGCCTCCAAGTCAGTTGCTGCGCTGCAAATAGCCTTAGAAGTGCTCCAGCCGAAGCTAGCCGAGGGTGCAGCCGCGGTCGCTCTCACCACTGCGAAGGTAGAGAAGGAGAAGGAAGGCGTCGCGCTGATTGAAGCTGATGTGCTGATAGATCAGGCGGCTGCAGAGGAACAGGTATATATTGAACTAGTTCTAAATAATTAAAAATCCATTTCACTTAATGACGGATTTTATTTTCGACAATTTTAATTTTAATGACCATAGATGAGTGTTTTTTTTTTGCAAGTATACCTATGTATGTATATGCATTAAAATCACAGGTTATTATGATATTAAATTTTTCCTCTCTTGGTCATTCCAATAAGTAGTAGATGACAGAATTTTACTTATTTAGGCAGCAGCAGCTCAAGCCATAAAAGACGAATGCGACGCTGACCTGGAGTTGGCGATGCCGATCCTGAACGCTGCGCTAGCTGCGTTGAACACCCTCACTCCTCAAGACATCACCTTCATCAAGACTATGAAGAGCCCTCCCAGAGGGATCAAAATCGTTATGGAGGCCATTTGCATACTTAAGGTTTGATCTTATTAAAGTAGGTTTGGACATGAAATTGTAATTGTAAATGATATTATTATGATAAAAATATATATTATGGTCAGGTATCAGTATCTGTTTTATGCATTGATAAATTTCCATGCTTGCATATAGTGGGATGATCCGGTGAGTTTAAGTAACTAATTTTGTATATCTTTAGGTCTTGTCCCTCTATTTTATAAAAAATGCTTTCTCTCCATGGTATATTATCATCACAATGTCATCATCATAATTCAAAAGTAGCCCATGTCATTTTCCGGCCACCAAACTATCATCATGCAATAAATCATTACAGGCCGACGCTTTATTGCGACGCATAAAAAAGGACAAACACACTTTTGCATTTAATGGCATAATATAAGAACGATTTTTTATTAATTTATGATAACGTTCGACAGGAAATGAAACCAGATAAACTCCCACATCCTTCTGGTGTCGGAACTATAGAGGACTATTGGGGTCCTTCGAAAAAGTTGCTTGGTGACATGAAGTTCTTGGAAGGTCTGTTGAATTATGACAAGGATAATATTCCACCAGCAGTAATGAAGAAATTAATGTCCACTGTCATGCAAGACGAAGGATTTGTACCTGAAAAAATCCGTCTCGTGTCAGTAGCCGCTGAAGGTATGTTGTAATTTGTTTACATATACAAAATAACGTGCACAAACGTCATGTCTGTCTACCTATACAACATACCAAGAATTCTGGTTTTGCAGGAATGTGTAAATGGGTTATTGCTATATCCGAATACGACAAGGTAGCCAAAGTCGTAGCCCCCAAAAAGCAGAAATTAGCAGCAGCGCAAGCTGTGTACGATAACGCTATGGCCTCCCTAGCTGTCAAGCAAGCACAGTTAGCAGAGGTAAATATTATTATCACTTAATATAATTTTAGACAAAAGTGTGTCGCCGATGTTGACCCTTGCGTGTCGTGGTAGTAACAAATATATTTTATGTTTTTACCAATAGATTCAAGCTAAACTAGCCACTCTAGAAGCAGCACTCGCAGAGCAAAAGAGACAACAGAAAGTACTGGACGACGAAGTTGAAGACTGCAGCAATAAGCTCAAGAGAGCCGAAATGCTTATTTCTGGTTTAGGCGGAGAAAAAACTCGATGGACGCAGATAGCCAAACAACTGAGGATTACTTACAACTCCTTGACTGGTAAGTTTCAAATTAATTTTGTCATGCATGATCGTAAATTTGTCATACAATTCCGTTCTCTTACAGTAATAATGAAATGTATTTCAGGGGATATTTTGATTGCTGCTGGAATAATTGCATATCTTGGCCCCTTTACTGCTACGTTTAGAATTGAACAGGTATTATGCTTTTTATAATTTAATTTAATTTAATTTAACCATTTATTGTACACAGAAATAATTACAGAACAGAACATAGAGAATTAAGACACAACAGGCACTGCTTATTCCTAAAAGAAATTTCTTACAGCAGACCTAGTAAGTGATATGGCATATGAACGTGACGCGGATAAGACGTGCACAATATAATTATATACTAAACATAATATAATACCTAAACCTAAAATAATTATATTTGCTAATTTATATTTAATTTATATTTGCTAATCTTGAGCCCTTTAGTTCCCAAAGCTCATTAAGATATTTTTTTTTGTGATAGATCGCTGCGTGGGCTAAAGATACGGATAAATGTGGCGTAGTTTGCTCCCTGGATTATAGTCTGATCAAGACTCTAGGAGATCCCGTGACTATTCAGCAGTGGAATATAGACGGCTTGCCCTCAGATAACTTCAGTATTGAAAGTGCAATCATAATCATGTAAGTAACCTTTGAGCGTTATGATTATGAACAAAATATGAACGTTGATAAAAATACTCGACACCTGCCATCATCGCCGTGGTAGATATTTTGCAGAATCTTCAACTATTCTTCAGAAGTATAGGTGTCATGTAGTATCTTTTAAATATGTGAAATATATATAGTATAAAATGTACTGTAACTTTTTTTTATTTTCTAGGTCAGCTCGTCGCTGGCCGCTCATGATTGACCCGCAAGGACAAGCCAATCGATGGATCAAAAACCTGGAGAAACCAAATAATTTATGCGTTTGTCGTATGACACAAACTGATCTCAGTCGCGTGTTGGAAAATGCTGTTCAGTTTGGACAACCGGTACTGTTTTTGAAAACAAATATCTTGTTTTAAATAATGCTGGCTTGCCAGGTTCGTGACTGGAAGTGACGGAAATTGCATTTTTTCTCAAACTGTAATTTGCGCTATCATTTCCTTAGATTTATTTTCACTTTGAAACAAGAAGACATTTCACTTTTGACAAGAAAGGAGTATTTATTACCGGGCACACATGTGTGCCTCTCCCGAGCTAGGGGTTGACTGTTTTTGAAAACAAATATCTTGTTTTAAATAATTTGTTTTATAGCACAAAACCTAACTTACTTTTGGGCTTGATTTATTTGTTCTGCAGGTCTTGCTTGAAAACGTATTGGAAGAGTTAGATCCTATGTTGGAGCCTCTTTTGCAGCAACAGACTTTCCGTCAGGGTGGTGCTCTTTGTATTAAAATTGGTGATTCAGTTGTGGAATATAGTAAGGATTTCAAGTAAGCACCAATTTAATAAAATACGTTCTGTCTCTGTCTAGCCTATAATCAACATAAAATTAATACAATCTTACAGACTGTACATAAGTACAAAACTAGCCAACCCACATTACCTGCCCGAAGTAGGAGTCCGAGTTACTCTAGTCAATTTTATGTTGGCAAAAGACGGCTTAGAGGCGCAACTGCTAGCTCGAGTCGTAGCGCGCGAAAGACCGGACTTGCAACAAGCCAAAACGGACCTTACGAATCAGAGCGCAGAACATCGCAGACTTCTGCAAGAGATAGAGAGGAAGATCTTGACTGTACTGTCAACGTCCGAGCACTTGCTGGAAGATGAAGAAGCTGTTCAGGTAAGCTGTAGAGACGCTCTGGTGCATAAATGGTGTTTGGATGAATAAATTGAAGAGCTGGTTTAATTCACATTAAAAAAAATATATACGATAAATTAATTTAATATTTTCTATAGATCCTAAACTCAGCCAAGGATATGTCTAACGAGATCAAAGAAAAGCAGGAAGTGGCGCAAGTGACGGAAAAGGCCATTGACGTAGCCCGCAATGATTATATTCCGATCGCCGTGCATTCAACTAATCTTTTCTTTTTGATAGGTAAATCATACTGTGTTTATAAAAGTTGCATGAATTTATAGATTTACTTGAAATTTTATTGTAAAACATATGTTGTCTTATTTCTACAGCGTCTCTGGCCCATATCGACCCTATGTATCAATATTCCCTAGGCTGGTTTGAAGGGTTGTTCACAGCTTCCATAGAGAATACGGAGAAAGTTGACGATATTCCTCATCGGCTGCAAATACTCCGCAAATACTTTACGTTGTCTCTTTACTCTAATATCTGCCGAAGTTTGTTTGAAAAGGTAATTAAAATTACAAATTCTAATGCATTCGGGAGAAACAAATTTAAAAGTAGATCCATCCAGAACAAAATAAAAAAGAAATAAATTTTGATATGGAATACTCGTAATGCTAAACCAAATCTTGCCATAAACAGACAGAATGACATCAGATAAGCTGATTGTTGTTACAGGATAAAATGGTATTTTCTCTACTTCTTACTATAACAATCATGGTAGCAGAAGGTGAACTAGATCAATCTCATGTGTTGTTCTTGATGGGTGGCGCTCGACCACACCATTTACCACCCAATCCAGTGTCCTTCCTTGGCCCTAACAACTGGTCGGAATTTGTAGGGTAAGTTCCTCTTCCGAGCTCCGAAAAAGGGTTTCATTTAGTGTACTTCGTAAATTAGGTGTTGATTTTTCAAAATTGTATCTGTGCAGGCTCAGTGAAATGGAAGCTTTCGAAGGATTACTAGACCATTTTATGGAAAACAAAAAAGAATGGGAAGAGTACTGTGATTCACCCGAGCCTCATAATACGCCGCTACCCGCTCCATGGAACAAGAAGTTGTCCAAATTTGAGGTATTTATGAATTTGAGCAGCAGTTGAGGGGAGTTAAAGAGGAGCACAGGTTAAAGCGAATCTTAAATGTAAGTAGAGCATCAGAATGCTTGATTTCAATCTTTTTTTTACAGAAACTGATGGTATTGCGGTGTGTACGTTTGGACATGATTGTTCCAGCTGTCCAAAACTTTGTGGATAGTAAGTTGGTTATCCTAAATATTGTTTTTTGTTGTTGTTAGGCACTTAGATAGGACATTGGATTAAATTTGAAACTAATATGTTTTCAGAAACAATGGGTCGTGCATTTGTAGAGCCCCCCTTGTTCGATTTAGCATCTTCTTATGCGGAATCACACTGCTGCATTCCGTTACTATTTGTTTTGACTCCTGGCTCCGATCCTATGGGTACGCTGCTTAAATTTGCTGATGACCAGGTAACAAACTAACAAACGACTTCAATCACAATTCTTTTTTTGTAAATAATATATAAATACTTTTTTTTACAGGGTTTCGGAGCTTCTCGATTATGTTCACTATCACTTGGACAAGGGCAAGGCCCCATAGCTGTAAGGTTAATCGATGAAGGAGTGAAAGGTGGAACTTGGGTGGTCCTTCAAAACTGCCATCTTGCTAAAAGTTGGATGCCTATGCTTGAGAAGGCAAGTATTCCTACTTAAAATAAGTACTTATTTGTGGTATAATATCTTGGCGTATGATGCAACTTGAAATCGTCTCACATTTGAACGATATCATTGTTTCAGATATGTGAAAATCTTCTACCAGATACTACACATCCTGACTTCAGACTTTGGCTAACATCATATCCAGCAGATCACTTCCCTGTTTACGTACTACAGAATGGAGTTAAAATGACGAATGAGCCGCCTCAAGGTAACGTAGCACCCTAGCACGATATAAGTAAGTGTAATAGATAATGTTCTAGACAAAACTGACGATAAATATTACAAGCATGGAATTTTCAGGTTTACGAGCAAACATAGCGAGATCTTACCAAAGTGATCCTATCAACGACATAGAGTGGTTCGAGAACAATAAACAGCCGGACAATTTCAAGAAATTGTTGTTTGCGCTGTGTTTCTTCCACGCCGTGGTGCAGGAGCGGCGGCAGTTCGGCCCGCTCGGCTGGAACATCCGCTATGAGTTCAACGAGACCGATCTAAAGATCAGCGTCACGCAACTCTACATGTTCCTCAATGAATATGAGGCAAGTGTCCTCTACAGTCCATGATAGTTGTGGCATTCTTTGAACATTCTCTTTGGTAACATGGAGGGCATCTCATGATTTGCTCTAGCTGTGCATAGACCTAATCTATACGTTCTTGACCTGTTTTACAGGACGTCCAGTTTGTAGCACTACGCTACCTGACTGGCGAGTGCAACTATGGCGGCCGAGTCACTGACGATTGGGATCGCCGCTGCCTAAATACCATCCTCTTCAAATTCTACAACCCCAAAACTATCACCGAAACGAACTATAAACTAGATCCTACAGGTAATTTAAAACAACGATGCTTTTAGGAGCCCACGATAAATGGCTATTACCATATCATCATTCCCTTGCCCTTATCCCATCATTTGGGGTTGGCGAATTTCTTCTTCCATTCATTCCTGTCAGCCGTCACTTTGACTCTCACTCACACCTCAACATATTATCTTGCACACAAACCATCCATCTTATGCACTAATTTAAATAATTTTATATTTTAGGAGTATATTATATCCCCGATGTGCAAGAATACCAGGATTTCATAGCATACTCGCGGTCGTTGCCTGTATCAGCTCCTCCAGCTGTGTTCGGTTTCCACCCCAATGCTGACATCACCAAACACTTCCAGGAGGCCAATTTATTGCTCGATACTGCCATTCTTACACAGGTAGGTCCCATGTACATGACAACATACCTATATTTTTTTCGCGTTATGTTTCCTGTTCTAATATCTCACCTTGGATTCTTTACATTCTGCTAGGATCGAAAGGTAAGTACTTACTATAAGTAAAGTTTTAATATGAGAATCATGTCTGTATTTGATATTTTTTTAATACATGTTAATACTAATAACAAGATGCAAAAAAAATATTTAATTTCACGCTAAAGGATTATTGGCGCAATTATGTGGTAAGAATAAAGCTTCATCTTTGTCTAGTTGTTATAGCGTGTTTCTTTTTTTTATTAAAAGCTTTTATTTATTCGCGAGATTGCTTCAAACTTGTGTAGATAAAGAAACAAATTACATACTTAACCTCATAACCTGTGTTAAATCTCGCGACAAGCTTTTATATTATAAAAATTATGTAATGACATTGTAAATTGATAGTAAAAGTTTTAAAGGAAAATTTTATTTTATTCTTTTTAGCGCATTTAAGATAAAAGCTTGTTTTAAAAAGTTTTTTTACTTATAAATTTGTATATTCTTAGATCTTGCAATTTGTTGGTCTAATATTACTATTTTTATTACGTTAGGACACTATGGCAAGCGGTGGTGGTGGCGAAACGCCAGAACAACAAGCAATGGCCATATCCAAAGACATTATAGCTCGTCTTCCGGACAAGATCCTGACAGGACCTTCACATGAAGGCGACTTGAAGCCGCACGAGATGACTCCCATGTCCATCGTAGTCATCCAAGAGGCCGCGCGTTATGATAGACTCGTCAATGTAGTCCGGTCTAGTGCTCGCGCTGTGATCGGCGCTGTACAAGGTCAGTAAGGTTTATTCAATGCACTGAACATATTGAAAACTACTAGTTAGATGGTAGGATTTGGTACAAGTTACAAGAAGACGCGATCTCAGACGTGTTAGAACTATCCTAATGTAATGTTATGGATGTCATGGGCACTGTACCAGAAAGCAAACAGGTGTATTTTATTCGTGCAATGCGTATACTCCGGGCTTTAACTTTGAAAATAATTTTTGAATTTGTAGGTGTGAGCGTGCTAACGGATATTACGGAGGAAGTGCTGACAAGCATGGTGCGCGGCAAAATCCCAGCCCTGTGGGCGGGCAAGAGCTATCCCTCTCTGAAACCTATGGCGGCTTATTTCAACGATCTTTTGGAAAGATTGGAATTCCTTCAGGTGGGCAAATAGCTTGGGCCAATTGGCATGGCATTTTTATATTTATGTTTGGCATTTTTGTATTTATAAAGTAAAGTAAAGTAAAGTAATCATTTATTTTAGTGCAAAGATACATAATAGGTAAAATTTACATTCTTAACTTATTAAATAACATTAAAAAGGTAGTCACTCGTCACATGCTGTAGCACTAAGCACTACAACGCTGGTCTTCCGCTGGTACCTAATTGTGCTCGTAGCACAGTCAAGACAAACTGATGACTTAAAAAAAATTTACAAAATATAAATGAGAACGTTTTTAAACAGTAACAATACTACCAAACAATAACAGAAATAACGAAAGTGAAGAAACATAAATAACAGAAGTGATTACAGATTACTTAATTACATTTTAGGTTAAGAAATATGTACTAAGTTCAATATATTTAGCTATAGAACGACTTTCTTTTTTGCATGTTTATATATTTTGATTGATTTTCCAGGAGATGAAGTTTCAATTGTTTTTTAAATGAATATAATGATGTAGAGTTTCGTACTGGCGGCGGTAAATTATTTCAGCATTTCGTGGAAGCATATCTAAAACTCCCACGAAATGCAGTCGTTCTATGGCGTGGACAGGTTAAACGGATAGCAAAACATATAGGACGGCTAGAAAATTTGAGCTTTTCATACAAATATAAAGGCTTTTGATTTTTTATACTTATGTAGATGATTCGCTCCATGGTCAATTTTGTGTTAGACAATGTACCTTTTATAACCTTTGTAGTAGTTAGGACAAGAAAAAAAAACAAAGTAGAAAGGAGAATTTCAACCAATGAGACAGACCATGACCATCCAAGGAATGGACAGTTTTTTTTTTATTTGAGGCTCGACTGTTGATTCATTATTTACCTGCAATCGAATTATTTGTATAAACTTGTATTTTTCACTTGCAGCACTGGCATCAATATGGGCCACCTATAGTGTTTTGGCTTCCGGGCTTTTACTTCCCTCAAGCTTTTCTAACGGCCGCTCAACAAAGCTATGCCAGGAAATATAAAATTGCCATTGATAAACTGGCCTTCCACTTTGAGGTAAGCTGCAATATAGCTACAATAAATGATTTGTAATGTACCGAATGCTGACCTCCATACTTCAATATGAAGATGGCACCCCATGATGATGAATAGTTAAACTTCTCCTTCTTGATATAATTTATACTTGCGATTGTCGGCGCTTGGTGAAACTCCATTTTTCTGCTTCTTGATAATCAATATCTTGATTTGCAACATTAGGCTTAGTTTTACTCCCCTACATATAAATTGTTAATTTCTAGATACAAAGGGAACCAGACAAGGCAGAAAGACCTGCCGATGGTGTCTTCATTAAGGGCTTGTTTATGGAAGGCGCTCGATGGAATATGGCTAAATTCGTCATAGACGAGTCGCTGCCAAAGATCTTGTACGATGATTTTCCGATTGTAAGTCTCTTTTATCATGTTTAATTTTTCTCTCTAATTTCCTATTAGCAATGCATTTAAGGAACACAACCCTTCGCTCCAAAACCGGCATAATAGACGTTGGCAAAAAGTCTGCCAAGTTGAAGTGGGACTGGGCAGGACATGTCTGCCGAATGCACCCCGAAAGGTGGGCTAAAATAGCGACAGAGTGGGTGCCGCAAGATGGTCGTCGAAGTAGGGGCCGGCCTCGCAGAAGATGGAGATATGACTTGGAGGCATTCTTTCCAAACTGGCAGCTAGAAGCTCATGACCGAGACGTGTGGCGTGAAAGAGGGGAGGTCTTTGCCCTGCAGTGGGACACTATACAGGCTACATAAAAAAAATAAAAAAATGCATTTTTGATATGATGTGGTGACCGGTTGAAAGAAGCATTTTTTGCCACATTTCGAATCTTGTATATTGTCTTTTCGCAGGTATGGCTGATCCCTTTGAAGCGCGAAGACATCCCGACGGACGTGTTCTACAACTGTCCGCTGTACAAGACGGGCGACCGCCGTGGCGTGCTGTCCACTACCGGGCACTCCACAAACTACATCCTCTTCATGAGACTGCCCACCGACAAAGATCCGGACCACTGGATTATGCGAGGCGTCGCTCTTTTGACACAACTGCCTTATTAGACGGCTGTGATATCCCAACAGATGTATTTTACAACTATAAGCTGTACAAGATTGGTGACCGCCCGGCCGTGGTGTGCTTTTTGCTTTTCACCACCGGAACCTCTTCATGCGGCTGCCCACCGATAAAGAACCGGATCACTGAAACATTGCGTGGCGTCGTTCTTCAAAAACAACTGCCCTATTTGAAGGATTTTTCTTATTTTGATTTTTTTCTTAACATTTAGTTTTCCATATATCGCATCTTGATTTCGGGTAATCGCCTGCCAGTTTTTGTAGCATGGTGATGCATTCATGGATTGGACTTGATGCCATCCTTGCCACTAAAAGTCCACTGTGGGATTTGCCTCTCCCGCCCAAAGTATCAGGGTTACCTCGGTACTTACCCGATTTGTTTGAACCCCTCTCTTCAATCCCATCAAAACCCGTGAACCCAGTGGTGGGTCAACTCACCAGGGCGTCCAGGACCACATGTAAAGAGTTGTGCTTCACCGACCCGACAACAGAGTGGATTCGCGCCTCATTATAACAAATCAACGTCATTTGCTTATTGAGATCATAATTCAATAATCAAGTGACGCTGATTTGTGATGTAGGACGCCGCTCACTCTTCTGCTCAGACATATTTTTCCTGTGTGTAATAATTAATAAAATAGCATGTTTGTTTACATGTTTTTATGTCTGCTTTTCATTATGTTATGTCTTTTATTCTGTGGTTATGTTTATGTACCTTTTGTGTCCCTTCCTAGCTTTATAACATTGTTTTTTAAGAAAATTATAGTTATTTTGTTTAAAAAGTGAAGTATTTTTTCATTGTAAGTAAATTATGTGCTCTTTATATTGAATGTTAATAAATTATTGATATTTTTAAATATCGATTATTTTTTTAACAAAGCCTCTCGCTCCTCATCGCCATCACCAATCCTCACCCTCACGCACACCACACAGCGTAAGTGACTGATCACATCCCTCGTTGCCTGTCGTGGTCCAAAACAGAATACAAATATTTTTCATTTTTCATCAAAATTGACAAATCTATATCTGTAAAATCAGTCGAATCTTACAAATTCGTTATATTAGTCAAAACTGACAAATCTGACAAATCAGTAAAAACTGTCAAATCTATTAAATCTGGAAAATCTGTAAAATCTATCAAATCCGTCAAATCATTTTTGTGTAGGTTGGCGTTTCCGTTATGATTCCGCCAGTGTCAAGATTTTTAGGATGAGACAAAAAGGAAAAACAAAACGGAAAGGATTAACTGCTGATTTACCTGAAAAAAGAAATTATTAAATAAATAATTAATTTATACACACATACACATAAAATCACGCCTTTTTCCCTATTGGGGTAGGCAGAGCAAAAACGACCTAAAAGGTCATTCCGCCACGTCTGACAAGTTTTGAGGGTTATTATACAGGTGATTATGTATATTGCTATAGTGACAGGTTGTCAGCCCATCGCCTAAATTGCAATACACTGAAACCCTCGATTCCCTTAGCTGAGTTGTCAAATCAGTCAAAACTGTCAAATCTGTCAAATTAGTTAAAAGTGTCAGATCAGTCATAACTGTCAAGACTGTCAAATCAGTCAAAACTGTCAAATTAATCAAATCAGTCGAATCTGTCAAAACTTTCAAAATTCATTTTCAATCAATCATGCAGTTAAAGAAAAAAAAGGACATTTTGTGGAAAGGAAATTTTGCGGAAGAGACATTTTGCGACCAAAAGACATTTTGCGAAAGGGACATTCTGTGAAGTAACGGGTTTGACGTCATAACCGAACTACAGCAACTAAATAGGACTCCAGTAGTCCCGTACCGTACAAAACAACTGAACTACTGGAACCTGGAACTTCTTTCCTTTAGTCTCAGTAGTACCACAGTATAATTCAATAGTCTGACGTTCTGACGTACGTCAGACTCATATATTACACTGTGGTAGTACGGTTGTTTTGTCCCGGCCCCGAACTACTGAAACCAAAAAAAGTCTCATTAGTACGGTCACAGTATAATTCAATAGTCTGACGTACGTCAGACTCATATAATTACACTGTGGTACGGTTATGACGTCAAACCGAACTTATGTGACTTTTTTGGTATCAGTAGTCCGGATAAGGTATATAAAGAACACAAAAAGTATTAGAAAGCGAAATATTTTATTAAAAAATTATAGAACGAAAATAATTTTCTTTGTAAAAAAACATAACATAACTTACTTACTTCTTGTACTTAACTTCAGTACTCATATTTAATAGTAAAAAATCGGTACCAAAATCATTTTCTTTGTGAAAAAATTAAAACCTGTTCTTCTGCGTAACTTCCCTTCTTCATTCATTTCATTTCTTCTACTCATATTAATATGCTATATACGATAGAACCAAAATAATTTTCTTTGTAAAAAAACATAACATAACTTACTTACTTCTTGTACATAACTTCAGCGGGGTTGCATTAGATATTCGGATCTATATATAAGGGTCGAGAGTGGGTGGGAGGGGTGGGGGGGGAGGGAGGGGAACCCTCCCCTCTCCCCCTGGGGTGCGGAAACCCCCCCTTTTTGAGAAAAAAAAGAAAGTTAAGTGGGCTCGCACTTATTCAAAAACACCCTAGGGTTCGGCGGGTCGGTTGCGGTGAGTCGTCCCTCACAGCTTCGCTGTTCGGCGACGTCACCGCTCGGACAGGAAGGGGGATGCTTGGGGGGGGGGGGGTCTAAGTGGGCTCGCTACGCTCGCACTTATTCAAAAACACTCTAGGGTTCGGCGGGTCGGTTGCGGTGAGTCGTCCCTCACAGCTTCGCTGTTCGGCGACGTCACCGCTCGGACAGGAAGGGGGATGCTTGGGGGGGGGGGTCTAAGTGGGCTCGCTACGCTCGCACTTATTCAAAAACACTCTAGGGTTCGGCGGGTCGGTTGCGGTGAGTCGTCCCTCACAGCTTCGCTGTTCGGCGACGTCACCGCTCGGACAGGAAGGGGGGTGCTTGGGGGGGTCTAAGTGGGCTCGCTACGCTCGCACTTATTCAAAAACACTCTAGGGTTCGGCGGGTCGGTTGCGGTGAGTCGTCCCTCACAGCTTCGCTGTTCGGCGACGTCACCGCTCGGACAGGAAGGGGGGTCCCAACTACAAGAAGGCTGATTCGGGTCCATTTCGTCAACACCAAACCAATATGCACTAAAGGGTCCGGAAAACACGCCAAAGTCGCAAAAAACAAAAACACATCGAAAAAGCAGAGAGAAAATTCACGTAAATGGCGGGAAAATGCGTTCCGTTTCATGTGGTTTCATGTTAATACAAATTAAAAGTAATCACTGCAACGCAAAATAACGTTCCGTTACACGTAAATTAAAACACGTGTAATAAAAAAACTACGCATCTCCGCGGGGTGAGGGGGGTGTCGATTGAAAGGGGTAATTAACCCCTATATAAATCAACCCTTAGTAAGTCCAAATTCGGGATCCGAATATCTAATGCCAACCCACTTCAGCACTCATATTTAATAGTAAAAAATCGGAACCAAAATCATTTTCTTTGTGAAAAAATTAAAACCTGTTCTTCTGCGAAAATTAAAACCTGTGTTGCGACGCATTTTAATATGTCTGGTGTACTATCCTGAGATCTCAGTTGTGACTGATCTTCTGGCAAGAAAATGAGCCATTCATCGACACACTTAGTCGCACTTCCTGATGCTTCCATTTATTTCATTTATTTTAAATTTTAAGTAACCACAAAAAATAATAATCCTAAATACCACTAGTTTTATTTACTTCCTCTATGCTAAATACCCTACGACAAAGACAGCTGTCAAAACATCAAACTACGAAGCTCATTTATAGAAACTTGTTTCTGCCTCTTCTGCGCTCCAGATCTAGCTCCAGATCCTCCAGATAGATGGAGATAGCAAGAAGGATATACCAATGAGTTTCCTTATTTTAAAGTTTGGTTAGGTTTGGTTTGGTTTGAAAAAGGTTAAAACCATAATTACAAAGAAATAGGTTTAACAAGTTCGTATACCAATTTACCTATTTACGTTTAAAAAAAAATAACGGTATAGATGTCGTTTTCCTTATTTTGCTTGGATTATTTTGGCACTGCCCATGTCTCAAGACGAGTTGGATATCGCGAATCGGCAAACCGGCAAACGTAGTGTAGGACGGTAGGACCAAGGTAGGACGCTTAGAGCGGAAGGCCGTGTTGCTCTAAAGTAGGACATCTTGAAAAGAAATCTATAATATGTCCAGAGCAGTGGACCATGGCAGTCACTGGCCTCTATTATTTACAGTTACACACTGGACTGGACTGGCTGCTGTCACAATATTTTTGTGCCTATTTGAGTGTCGCCATTTTGGCGCTGTAGGCGTGCTGTAGTGTAGGCCACTGTAGGCAAAAATATTTTTTTACTAGGCGCTTCAAATTGGCACACAAAATTAGCTGTCATTTGTATTAATCTTAACTTATAAAATCGTGTGTCCTTACTGTCTGACTGGACTGACTGATTGATTCATCAACGCAGAGCCTAGACTACTAAAGCTAGAATCATGAAATTTAGTCAGCAGGTTCTTTTTACAACGTAACCTCCCACTAGGAAAGGATTTTTGGATTTTCCGTCAATTTTAAAATTCGGATCTTCCAATTTTGTATTTAAGCTAATAATTAAAAAAAAATAATGAACAATTTTAGATTTTTAGATTTTCCGCCTTTAAGAGGGTAAAATAGGGGATGGAAGTTAGTAGGTATGGAAATCAATTTTGAAGTTATGATTTTCAGATTTTCAATTTAGGCTAATAATTAAAAATAATGGACACGTGTATCAGCGTTTTTAGATAGGGAATGAAGATTTGTATGAAAGACCATTTTTTTTTTGTGCTTAGGCCAATGATTAACATTGACTTATTATCGCGTGAAAAAAATCATTGTGGTTCAAGAAATTTATTTACTCAAAAAAGAATTTAACATTCGCTTACTTTGAGAAATACATTCTAATTACTAAAGTAATAAACATTGCAAGCAACTGAGCGTTAGCAAAACTAAACTATTCTATGTTAGTAATAAGTAAGTAGTAAGGTAGGTAAGTAACAATAACATTCTAATAAAATTAAAAGTAAGGAGTCCATAAATATTTAATCGTAGTCGTAGTACCCTCAGAATCTTAAGGTTCTCGATACCTTTGACCAAACCAACAAACTAAACGGCTGAAAAGTCCTTAGAGACATGGTGTTTAAATGTCTTTTTGAACAAAGAAAAAGATTGTATGATTTCATTCCCAATGGATAACTCTTTTAGCCGCGGGTGAAACCGCAGGGCGGAAAGCTAGTATTATAATAAATAGAGTTCAGTGATGGCGGATGGCAGTGGACTGATACAGGCAGGCTGATGATGATTTGACGAGTTAGTAGTAAGGACTTTTGTACAAAGAGTTTTTAATGATAACCTGTTGCCATTTTAATGCTCAGTGGTCATAGTACCCGTATCGTTACCATGGAGACATTGACTATCTGTTTATTATTGATTTGACTGAATTTCTTATTTGTGTTTCACTTCGATAGCAAAAACTATTAATTTATTTATATTTCCTTAATTTTGTAGTAAGTGTAAATACTTCCTAATTTAATGAAATTGAAATGAAGACTGTGAATATTATTTAGAGTCATTTTTTGGTGGACCAGGTTAAGCAAATATTATAATAATATCATGATTTTTTCTACAAGTAGTTTATTTATATTGATAACAATTTTATAAAAACCTTAAAACAGAATGCAGAAAAGCAAGCCTACAAAGAACAAGGGGCAGCCGATTGCCTCCACTTCGGGGGTGAAGCTGCCCAAATTGCCAAAGATGCAAAGACCAGAAGAGTACAAGATCAGATCACGACCAATGTTCTCTCTGGCAGAAGAAGTTCTTAAACTGCCCAAGCCAATACCTAAAGCAGAGAAGGAACGATTGGCAAAACAACAAGAAATTATGCCACGTAGGAGAAGGTCTAGCGGTAAATAGTTTGCACATTGTTGATAAATTTTTGGGTAGATACGATGATTGATGCAGGTTTATTGAATGATGTTGCTCCAGAAAAATCCGAGATGATGTGCCCAGTGTCGAAACTATGCAGTGATTTATTTTTAGTTTACCCGGAAAGATATTAAAGTACCAAATAAATTTCAGTGATGGAAAGCTTCACGGCTATGAGAAAGTCGCGAGAAGAGTTCCGAGTGAAGCTGATGAAGCTGATCCGCCAATCAGGGCCTGGTGAAGATGGAGACAGCATCCCGTCGGGGGATGAGAGGAACTTACTGCGATACTACTATTACCTGAGATACGGTATTGATTCTACCCATGTTGCACCATTGGATCCACAAATTATCAAACGGTGAGAGTTTTATAAAAAAAAAGTTAATACAGAGAGTTCTTAATTGGATCTGTTAAATATTATTGATACTTAAACCACGATTAAACTTGTTCTTTTTTATAAACGTAAAAACTGAATGTAATTCTTCATTTGGCTATGGCAGCCTTCGATTATTATTATAATATTGTCTCACATCTAGTCTGCTAATAAATTATGTTCTATTTTATCATACCCGTCTCTTTTCACACCGAATTACTTTTTATTAACACCGATATATTTAGTGCAGTAAAAATATTTTCAGTAATAATATTTTTCTCAGAGTGCATGGATTGATCCCTCGTAAGTTAAGGAAATGGACGGAGACTCTGGCGAAGGGTACGGAGGAGATGCGCGAGGATTTCATGATGAGCATGAAATCAGCTATTGTGGACTTCGTACTCAAGGATCCTAATACGGTAAAAAAATGCTTGTCTAAAAAATTAGAAAACAGGAGCCGTATTTTTGAATCGCTTGAATCGAGATTCGCATACGAAAGAGCAACTGAGTACATATTTTCTTGACTACTTAATATTGTGGTGGTTGTTCTGCCTCTGCTCGTAAAACTACAAACTTGATTTCTTTTCAATGTGCACTGCACATGATATAGATATGTCTCCTTCGTTATATATTATAGGAAGAATCGCCAGTAGTAGAGCAGACGCCAGTTCAAAGAGAATTAGGAGAATTGAAGGACGACGCTTGGCGCAACCGTTACGTCGTCGCTAATAAGTTTATTCTTAAAAACCTGCATTTGTATCATCCTTGCATTGCACAAGTGTTGAAGATTTGGTGGAATAACTACATGTAAGTACTGAGGTACTGAGTTCTTCACAGCTTCACTAGAGTAATGACAGCAGATTTTAGTGTAGGAAATAACGGTCAAGCGCCCATAGTTTTTTTTTTTTATTTTGATTGTTTGATATTTGATTAAGCCATGGGCCTAACCAGATAAATGTTCTTTTAGATACGGCCGCAAAGTTTTTTTTTTTATCCTGGTGTATTTTTTTTTCTCCATACAAATTTAAAATATTGCTTTTTCGTGTTTTTAGAGAAAAACGTTCAGCCGTTTCATGTCAGGAAGAGCCCAAACTTGGCACGTTTAAAAAATGTATGATTATGATTTTTTGTTTTATATAAAACAGCTAGTAATATAATTTGTGTGATATATTTTTAGAATCAGCTTAAAACGCCCTTTCATTGGATACCCTACATGATACGTATTCGAACAAAAAAAAATTAACCCCCTTCAAAATTTGATGTCAGACAAAAAAAATGATGAATGATACCATCATGATGATACCAGAAAAAAAAACCAAAATGCCAAAAAATACTTAAAATGACCTTGTGAACACATCCAGAGAGGTACAAAACTTAATCACCAAAAGTTGAGGTCATGTCCGTTATTACTTCCGCTAATTTATCAATAGGTAATAAGTATTATAGTAATATCAGTCTGCAATGTCCAACCAAATTAGAAATAACAAAACAAAGTCATTGTACCCCGCCGGGAATCAAACCTCCAGGTCGTGATCGTGAGCCCATGGCCCAGTCCTTTAGACCACGGGGTAGTTAAAAAAATATAGTAGGTAGGTAAGATAAGACCAACAGTTAAAACTCTGTTTTGGAAGTTGATAAAGACCCGAAATATTGTGATTGATGTGAGATTTATACAATGATGTTGTTGGATCATAGAATAATAATCACATAGGTATTATGTTCAATAAACAAAAACTATACTTATCTTTTAGAAACATGCGTATGATAGATTTAAGGGAGATGTGCCACAGTACGAACCCTTTCGACATGGTGGCCTTCAACGCTTATTGTAAATACCTCGTCTTGAATTCGGCTTTTGACCTGGTTAATGATTGGATACCCACCATATTGGAAGTATTTAAACAGGTATTAAAAACATAGTGTACGTTACATTGTTGTTACGTTAGTTAGATGAACAAATACAAGCAGACTTGCTTGGATTTGAAGGTATAAAATCCTTAATGATTTGTTGTTTAGAAATATGTTAATGTATATCAATGAAAAACGATTTAAATACGGGGTGTAAGGGACAGCGTCCCGCAAACTTATAGTGGTTGCTCAGTCAACGAAACTGAACAACTACCACCAGGAATTTTTTTCAGGAAATGAAACAAAAAATTGCTTTTTCATACAAAATGACCACCTCGATCAGACAATTTGTATGAAAAAGCAAATTTTTTTTTATTTCCTTAAAAAAAAACCTGGTGATAGTTGTTCAGTATCGTTGACTGAGCAACCCCTATCAGTTTGCGGGACGCTGTCCCTTACACCCGGTATATTTCCAAATTCTTGAAATGGTAGCTCTGCTTTTCCACTAAGAATAATATCGTTTTCTTGATTATATTGCTCCATAACGATTTTTGAAATAAAATGCCTCGCATTAATACGTGTTATACTTTTAGGGTCAGAAAAGGAGACAACTTCCGGATCCGAAAAATGTTCAAAAAGTGAAACATTTTTATAACTGTCTGGCTGCCGTAATGTCTTACCAGCTGCAAACCTTGTGCAACAATTCTATGATAGAATTTACGGATTACATGCTTGATGTCGGGGTTTGTGATGATTATATAAAATGCTATGTTACAACTGAGCTGTGTTACTTTGCTTACAGAATGTGGTGTTACTTTAAAGCTCTGTCATAAAATGTTCGAGTATCAGCCCGATGATCATGTGCATTATATAGAATATACGATTGGTATTTATATTAATACTGAATATCTTATCTCATTAACGTCGACGATTTTTTGCAATTTTAGGGTAAAAATAGAGGATTCAATATAAACGTAGCTTACCAGAATGAAGCAATAGAATTTGAACCGCCATTTAAAGCATTCAAAGACAAAATATGCATGGCCTTAGATTATATGATGGATGCATGCAAGAATTGTCCAAGAGTTGAGACTCTGTTGTATAAAGATCTTGTTATAACTTCGAGAACTACCCTTAGGGTAAGTATCTGAACTAACTTTGCCTTGACCCTTTATGAATATAGTGTTTAGTTAAAAATTAAATAAATGTACGAAAACTCGTGAATACTTGTGAAAATGTGTAAATAAACATTTGTGCATGTGTAGAATTTGCTTGAGACTAGTAAATGATGTTTTCAGCCTGTCATAGAAAAAAAGTTAGTTGAAGAGTTGAAGCGTAAAATTTGTGATATGATAGACGAGCAAAGGATCGGACCTGAATTGAGTCTTCAAGACTTCGACGATTACATATGTCTGCTGGACGGATCTGTGAGTAACAACGTAACCATTGATTTACGACTACTAGAGATTCAGCGCGTCATACAAAAACAAGGCGAGCATTTGGCACCGCTTGACTGTACTACCCGTCAAATGCACTAGACCTCTGTCAGTTACTTATCATAGCGGCGCGTGGTCTTTTGTAATTTGTTCGGGTTATACTCTCGCTCACTCTTATGGAAAAAGGGTGCTCCGAGCACTCCTTTTCTGTCCCATTTGTTGAATAAATCTATGAACGTAACGTTACATTCATCCCCAACCATCTACTATAAGGATTACCTATGAATATTTATTTCTTTTACGAGTATTTTTATGTCCCCCAGGCTGTCTCTACGTCTGTCTAGACATAATGACTGAATTTAGGATTTTTAATTTTTGGCTCCTATGCTAAGTCCACAGACGAGACATTCTCATCACTTGTCAGTGAAAATACACTAATGGTTTCACTATTTGCAGTCGCAAGGGCAGGTCGATGAGTTCTTAAATGCCAGTCCCGAGAAAACATTTGAGGAATACTGTGAGGAATCTGTTAAATACGTGGAGTTGTCCAAGGAAATAGCTGAGAGGCTGGAGCAAACTGTGTACAGTGGACTGTTTTGTATCTTACGCGGAGATTTGATACAAATGATTCGGGGAGCGGCCACTAGGATGGCAAACATGCTGCTACGAAGGATGACTGAGGATTATCAGGTCATCATTAAGGAGTAAGTAGCATCCAATAATCTTTTGGTTGAAGAGGTACCGAAGTATATCGGAGTAAACGCTCGCAACAACAACGCTCATTGGCCGAAATTAAGTACATTTCGCGGATTGTGTATTTATGAGCAAATTCGGGGATTGTGCGTAACATACATATTATCTCGAATCCATATCAACTTTGATATTTTTTTCATGAAGCATCTATGACGAATACGCGGGCATAGCCGAGAAGCTGCTGACTCCTCCGCCCGATACGCAAAGCCTGATGGAACTCATCGCTTACTACCAGAAGGTCGAAGAGGTTATTGTATACGAGATGGAAGACAAGCTGCGTGACGTCTTGCGGTACATCCTCTTTCTGGGGGACTACACTAACATGACGCCGCTGGAGCTGAAAGCTAATAACCAGACGTATCAATGGTAATATCTTATTATTATTTAATAATATAGGTGAGCAGCCGTAGGTAGATGTGCCTATATCTAAGCTGCTGATTATCAGTTTTCTTCTTTTTAATCATTGCTTTTTAAAAATTACATAATATGTACGTACAATAACATTACTAATCGGGAGTAAAAAAATTGTCGGTTTTGCAGGTATGCTAAAATTCCGTTTATTATTCAGGAATGTAAAGATTTATGTGAACAAAAGAAGGAGGAATTTAAGGAATTGTTGAAGGTATTTTTCAATATTTGTCAGCTACCTTTTAAAAACCGTCATTTACCTTAGGTAAGTTAAGTACATTCTTTTACTGTGTTACAGATCCGAATAGAAAAATTCATCAAAGATTTGGATGTATACGCATTGCAAGCAAATGAGCTCCAATATTGGGGCAACATTGACGAACTTGAGAAATACGTCACTCGTTCTCGTCGGCTTGATGAAAAGTTTGTATTGTTTTGGAATATTCACTGTATATTTATGAATATCATGTTTGAACTATTTATTTATGAGCCTGTGGTCTCCCACTGCAGGAAAAAGGCCTCTCTCCCTAATTTAAACAAATTATAAGTTTTTAACTTTATATTTGATTAATTTTTATAAGTTGGTATAACAGACATTTTATATGTTTTATAAAGATTATCAAACGCATTGACGATCATAGACCAGTTTAACGAAGAAGAGGCAGCGTTTGAATGGGAGATCTCGCAATATCCGAAGAGGAAGCAAATATACGACAAGCTCGTTCCCTTCAAGAAACTATACGATGCCTCTCACGACTACCTGGAAAAGTTCAACAAATGGATGTCTCATAGGGTAATACTATCGATGATAATGTAATTAAGAAAATTTCTAAATTCAGTTTTGTTAAAGATGAGAACGGCCAAAATATCTTTGCTCTATGGAAAATAATCAAAATCAAATATTTATTATATTTTATTCTTAGGTTGGATCGTTTGATCCCGAAGAAATAGAAACTGACGTTGGCTACTACTACAAAATCGTCTATAAACTAGAAAAGTCTTTCGGAGATGTTCCAGAGGCTCGTACACTTGCAAATTCAGTAAGGTAAAATTTTTAGAAACTTTAGAGCGATTAATATCATGTAATATTTGGTTAGCAATAAACGTGGGTCCCAAAACATAATGAAGTCTTGACTCGGGAAACCAGGTATTCTGAACGAATAGAATGTCTTACCAGCTTGTTTACTGTGTTATTTTCAGAGAAAAAATTGAAGATTTCAAGTCTCACATGGGCATTGTTCAAACATTGGGTAATCCAGGTATGAAGGCTAGACACTGGGATAAAATATCTGACATTGTTGGCTTTCCTATTCCTGTTGATGATGATTTGACGTTGCAAAAGGTCGTCGACTATATGCTTGACGATTATGTTGAAAAATTCGAACCAATATCAGAGGCTGCTACAAAGGAGAACAACCTAGAGAAGATGCTGGACAAGATGATGAAAGAATGGGCAGACCTCGACTTCGAAATTCTTCATTACAAGTAAGTATTAATAAACCGTTATAGAAAACCTTTATTGGCTTTGATAATAAGATGTGTCATGTATTTGACTCTATATGCAGTTAGAGTTTATGAAAGATTATAATTATATAGGTATTTATTACCATAGAATGCATGCAGCAAATAAAACATCAATTGTTTAATTATTCGTTAATTTCAGAGATACTGGGACTTTCATTTTATCAAGTGTAGATGATATCCAACTGCAACTAGACGACCACATAGTTAAAACCCAGACAATGAAAAATTCTCCATACATCAAACCGTTTGAGGACATAATCATGTACGTAATGTAATCTACAAGAAACATTTTAAGATTTTTGTAAAGTATGATAAAAATCTATACCTCTTAATTTAAAATGTTTTCTAAAATTGTATGTGTTTTATACGTTTTTTAATAGCGATTGGGAAGCCAAATTACTTCTGTTACAAGAGATTCTTGATGAATGGCTCAAGGTACAAGCAACGTGGATGTATTTGGAACCAATCTTCTCTTCTCCTGATATTCAGCAACAAATTCCTGAAGAAGGCAGAAGATTTGCCGCTGTTGATAAGGTAAAACCTATTCATACACATATGGTGCTCTAATGAAAGCTCTGATTTTCGGTGCGAACAAAAAATGTGACTAATAAACAATTTTGTTCCGTATAGACTTGGCGTGAAATAATGAAACAAGCTTTCTTAGAGCCGAGAGTCTTGGAAGTTATTACCATAGAAAGAATGTTAGAGCGCATGAAGAAATCAAACAATCTGTTAGAAATGGTCCAACGAGGTCTGAACGCATACTTGGAGAAGAAGCGTCTCTACTTTCCCAGATTCTTCTTCCTGTCCAATGACGAGTTGCTTGAAATTCTCTCTGAAACGAAGGATCCAACACGGTAACATACCTACTAAATACCTAACTTAACCTAACCCAACTATTATTAATCGATTTACTTGATAATATAGCTGCAAATTATCTTGTTAGAAATCGTGACTTTAACAAAGATACGTTACTAGTACGTCTGAAGTGCTTTTTGCCTTCACTTTCTATTTTTCTTACAGTGTACAACCGCACTTGAAGAAGTGCTTCGAAGGAATTGCATCTCTGACCTTTACTCCAGATCTTGAAGTGACACATATGAAGTCATCCGAAGGGGAGGTTGTACCGCTTATAATCACCATAGATACCGCATCTGCTAAAGGAATGGTCAGATATGCAGCATTTTTCTTATGAATGATAAAAATATCTACCAAAATTAAGTATAACGTTCTGATTTTCCATTTTTTGCGATAGGTGGAGAAATGGCTAGTAGATTTGGAAGCATCTATGAAAGTCTCAGTACATAACGGAATATATCTCTCGTTTGAAGATTATGTAAAGAAACCACGTCAAGTGTGGGTACTAATCTGGCCAGGACAATGCGTGAGTATGCAACCATAACTATTTGAACTTTTTATTCTATTATGTATGTACCTAACATAATTTTCCTGAATGAATTATTTGATTTTTACAAAGAAGATTATGGGTCTCCTCTTTTAACAGGTGCAAAGTATAGCTATGACGTACTGGACTATGGAGCTTACGGAAGCGATACACGACAGTATCGACGCAATGAAGAAATATTGGAAATTGTGCAACTACCAGATATCAAAAGTGGTGGATCTTGTCCGCGGAGAACTTAGCCTGCAGAACAGGATCACTCTCGGAGCCTTAGTGGTGCTGGATGTCCACGCAAGGGATTGTGTCCAGCTACTGATTGACTGTAACGTGCAATTAGATAATGACTTCAACTGGCTATCACAGTTGAGATACTATTGGGAGGTGGGAACATATTAAATTTACTGAGTTCTGTAACACTTTTCTTCAGTTCATATTTGACTACAATTTAATTAAATTTTTACGTCATATTTCAACAGAAACAAGAAAATACATCGATGCAGCTTGCAACCCGTATGATCAATTCTACACTCATGTACGGCTATGAATATTTAGGAAACATATCGCGAC
Source organism: Scrobipalpa atriplicella (assembly GCA_029255725.1). Lineage (NCBI taxonomy): Eukaryota > Metazoa > Arthropoda > Insecta > Lepidoptera > Gelechiidae > Scrobipalpa > Scrobipalpa atriplicella. The sequence goes on along the minus strand of JARACY010000461.1, from coordinate 37,127 downwards.
TTGTCATCACTCCTCTTACTGACCGATGCTTCAGAACTTTATTCGGAGCTTTGCATCTTAATTTAGGTAAATTTAATAATGAAAAATCCTACCGAATATTTTTGTTTCATTGTATTGCATTACTTGCAGATATAGTTATCTATACTCGATTACAATATAATGTTGCTTTATTCGCGAAGCTGTTGTCTGATTGGTTGTTGCTATAGGTGGAGCTCCAGAAGGTCCAGCTGGAACTGGAAAAACAGAGACAACGAAAGATCTGGCCAAATCCGTTGCGAAGCAGTGTGTCGTATTCAATTGTTCAGATGGTCTGGATTACATTGCTCTTGGGAAATTCTTCAAGGTAGAGTAAAATAATTTAAAGAATATAATTTGAAACTTTAGTGAACTATTCTGTTACATAAATTGAGATACTGGAGGTGCAGAATCGATGTAGATTGCAAAAATCTGAGTAGGCCTTTACTTTCCAGTAAGTATGACGCAGGTTGAGATAGATAGGTACATAATATAGGCCGCTTAGATCATAGGTAGTCTATATCATAAATGTAGACGGTAAAAACTTATATCAATTCAAGGGTCTCGCATCATGTGGCGCCTGGTCTTGCTTCGACGAGTTCAACCGCATTGACCTTGAAGTGCTCTCCGTGGTTGCCCAGCAAATCCTCTCCATCCAACGAGGGATAAACTCTGGCAGCACCAAGCTCTTATTTGAAGGGACTCTTCTCAACTTGGACCCGAGTTGTGCAGTGTTCATCACTATGAACCCCGGTTATGCTGGAAGATCAGAACTTCCTGACAACCTGAAGGTATAATTCGATTTATATTTTGTATGTTTGCAAAGTGTATATACCTACTTCTTAAAAAATATTGCTATGGAGAATAATTTTTTGTTTTGTGTGAACTTAATGAATCGCAAAAAGTAAAAGAGTAAATTTTGATTCTTTGTTTTTTTTTTTAAGGGAATTCAACTAAGTAAATTAATTAATTTTATTCGCAGGCGTTATTCCGTTCAGTGGCAATGATGGTGCCCGATTACGTATTGATTTCCGAGATTGAGTTGTACGCGTTTGGATACCTCAACGCGAAGCCTCTCGCTGTCAAGATTGTCGCTACTTACAAACTATGCTCTGAGCAGCTGTCTTCGCAGAGTCACTACGATTATGGTATGAAAAATGTTGTTTTGGAATGATCATGTGTAGTGACGGGGCAGAATTCTATCACCTTAACTCTCGTTCAAAGGAGGACTTATCTTTTTCGAAGATATTGTGAAAGTCGATAGTGTTAGAGAACCCTTCTTTTAGATTCAGCGACGTCATACGTCTGAAAAATCTCTATGTCTCAAACTACGAAAAGGAACAAAATATACTATGATTGACGTATCCGTCTGTTTTTTTTAATACATTATTTGATGTATTTTAGGTATGCGTGCAGTAAAGTCGGTGCTGCGAGCTGCCGGTTCACTGAAGCTACGATATCCTAATGAGGATGAGGACGTCATCTTACTGAGGTCCATCAAAGACGTCAATCTTCCCAAGTTCCTTGAGCACGATGTTCCTTTGTTCATGGTAACTAATTGCCTCTCCATACATTATCAAACCCATTGTTTGAAAAACATTTTCAACCTACACACACACACACCTACGAAGAAATTCAAAGGTTGTGTGTGAAATCGACCTAATCTAGGATTGGGTCTGTTTTTCCTTCTGGTTTGCGGAGGTCAGATGACAGTGCCTCTGTGTAAAAACCAGTACCCTCGTTCAATCCCCTATATTAGGTAGCCGACCCCGTGAAATACGGGATAAGGCTAGAGGGATAATGATGTTTAAAAAAAATAATCATATTACGATTTTTTTTATTTCAGGGAATCATTCAAGACTTATTCCCTGGAATGCCTCTGCCACCGGCTGGTTTAGAGTCATTGGTGAAATGTATCAAGATAGTCTGTGTTACCCTCAACATTCAATCAAATGCATTCTTCATCGAAAAGGTAAGCTATAATCTAACTAAATAAATATTTCTAAGTATTATTCATATCCTTTTTAGTTAAGACTTTGAAACTCAACAAACTTCTTTTTTTTTAGACTGAAAATTCATCATAATTTATAAGGAAATTTGTAGATAATTTTTGTATTTTCTCAGGTTCTTCAGCTGTATGAAATGATTCTGGTCCGCCACGGTCTCATGTTAGTCGGATTCCCTTTCTCCGGGAAGACCACATGCTACCACGCTCTGGGTGCCGCATTGGAGAAAGTTTCAGATGATGTAAATATATACCTCATGATATTTTGGTATGGGAGGCCAAATTTTTCCGTACTTCAAAAACAAAACGTTTTTAAGTAAATTTTTGTAAAGTTGTTCAGTTTTGTTAGTCAAAAACCCTTATAAAATTGTTTAAAAAAAAGGTAAAATTGCAAGATGATTCAGGTTCTAGTCACCCCTTGGCCCCATTTTCATTTCTTCTAATAACAATGAAAACATTAAGAAATATGAGTCAATTTTCAGGGTCTAATGGCTGAAAACGCCGTAGAGTGGACAGTGATCAACCCGAAGTCAATCACGATGGGCCAGCTCTACGGCCAGTTCGACCCTGTCTCCCACGAATGGTCTGACGGGATCTTGGCTGTCAGCTACCGAGCGTTTGCGCAGTCTCCCAATGAACACAGGTATTTATAAACTGGGTTTGATGGCTGAAAACGCAGTGGAGTGGACAGTGATCAACGCGAAGTCAACCACGATGGGCCAGCTCTACGGCCAGTTCCACTCTGTCTCTCACGAGTGGTCTGACGGGATCCTGGCTATCAGCTACCGAGCGTTTGCGCAGTCTCCCAATGAACACAGGTATTTATAAACTGGGTTTGATGGCTGAAAACGCAGTGGAGTGGACAGTGATCAACGCGAAGTCAACCACGATGGGCCAGCTCTACGGCCAGTTCCACTCTGTCTCTCACGAGTGGTCTGACGGGATCCTGGCTATCAGCTACCGAGCGTTTGCGCAGTCTCCCAATGAACACAGGTATTTATAAACTGGGTTTGATGGCTGAAAACGCAGTGCAGTGGACAGTGATCAACGCGAAGTCAACCACGATGGGCCAGCTCTACGGCCAGTTCGACCCTGTCTCCCACGAATGGTCTGACGGGATCTTGGCTGTCAGCTACCGGGCGTTTGCGCAGTCTCCCAATGAACACAGGTATTTATAAACTGGGTTTGATGGCTGAAAACGCAGTGGAGTGGACAGTGATCAACGCGAAGTCAACCACGATGGGCCAGCTCTACGGCCAGTTCCACTCTGTCTCTCACGAGTGGTCTGACGGGATCCTGGCTATCAGCTACCGAGCGTTTGCGCAGTCTCCCAATGAACACAGGTATTTATAAACTGGGTTTGATGGCTGAAAACGCAGTGGAGTGGACAGTGATCAACGCGAAGTCAACCACGATGGGCCAGCTCTACGGCCAGTTCCACTCTGTCTCCCACGAGTGGTCTGACGGGATCCTGGCTATCAGCTACCGAGCGTTTGCGCAGTCTCCCAATGAACACAGGTATTTATAAACTGGGTTTGATGGCTGAAAACGCAGTGGAGTGGACAGTGACCAACGCGAAGTCAACCACGATGGGCCAGCTCTACGGCCAGTTCCACTCTGTCTCCCACGAGTGGTCTGACGGGATCCTGGCTATCAGCTACCGAGCGTTTGCGCAGTCTCCCAATGAACACAGGTATTTATAAACTGGGTTTGATGGCTGAAAACGCAGTGGAGTGGACAGTGACCAACGCGAAGTCAACCACGATGGGCCAGCTCTACGGCCAGTTCCACTCTGTCTCTCACGAGTGGTCTGACGGGATCCTGGCTATCAGCTACCGAGCGTTTGCGCAATCTACCAATGAACACAGGTATTTATTAAACGTTCTTATATCTGGACCAAGTGCAAATACATGGACTATTCATACTTGCTCTCAAGATGTTTAAGAGGTGAGTTGAGTGTTACTTTCCAAATTTACATTGCGTAGAATGTCAACTCAAGAGGCTTGTGAGTTTCTGTCAACGATAGTATTTATTAATTCTATTGATTTCTGCTGTAGGTGTGGCTGTGGGTATCTGTATGCTCGCAATGTTACGCGGAACTTAAATTGGCTACTTTCCAACTAGTCAAATCAGCAACTTTTTATGAAATGTCGAAAACGGTTTTTTGTATGAAAGAGTTATGACGTCACATTTTAGTAAATATTGACTACTCAAATCAATAACTTATATACTTTTTATTCGATTATTAAAATCTAAATGAGCAATTTTTTTTAATGATGAATGAAATCCACAATATTTTTAGCCATCAGTTTTAAGTATAAACGTTTTGATTTTTTTAAGCTACCCAGTCAAGTACCCAATTGTGTGATCTGCCTGACTGTACTCCGTGGACCTGACGATAGACTAGTTTACTATTAACACCCTGGTATTAGTATTTATCTACATGATATTTTATTTTATTTTATAGAAAATGGTTAATCTTTGACGGGCCTGTGGATGCTGTGTGGATTGAAAACTTGAATACTGTGCTGGATGATAACAAGAAGTTATGTTTGATGAGCGGAGAGATTATCCAACTGGCGCCAACTACTAACCTTATATTTGAACCCATGGACTTAGAAGCTGCCTCACCAGCTACGGTGATGTATAATATAATATTTTTACATATTTACAAATTGAAAAAAACCTACTAAATATTATTGAATCTGCGTGGTTTGAGATGTCTACGGTTTTGGCTACGCTAGCTACGCGCTCGCGTTACGAGGCTACTACGCCGTAGCAGCTGTGGTAGTAGTAGCTATAAAGGACGGAAAATTTTTTTTTTTTTGTTTAAGTTCTAAATATTACGTTATAAAATTATCCAGATTTTTATAGTAAAGATGATGGATACAAATAAAGTGTGTAAAGTTCAGATACATATTTGATCATTATATTTTTCTAAGAATTTACTTTAAAAATACGGAATTCGAATTGTTCTTATTACCTTCAAGAATATTTATGGAATAAATACCGATTTTTATAGGTATCACGTTGCGGTATGATTTACATGGAACCAAAAGGTCTTGGTTGGCATTGTTTGCTGGAGTCTTGGCTGAATGTTCTGCCACCGTTTTTGAAAGACAATCATAAGAACATCATACGGTCTCTGTTCCATCGATTTGTATCACCTCTTCTCTGGCTTGTAGAGTTATCCGGACAAGTTAAGGTATGAAAAGGCCTCCCTTTAGCCTAGCCTGTCCCCATGATTGATGCTAAAATACCCTTTTTAGGGTTCCGTACCTCAAAAGGAAAAAAAGAACCCTCATAGGATCAGTCGGTTGTCCGTCTGTCTGTCTGTCCGTCTGTATGTCTATCACCACATTTTTTCTTCGAAACGCGTGAAGCTATCAAGTTGAAATTTATACTGAATACTCAAGTCTAGGGTCCCTCGAAGCTGTAAAAGAATCATACTTCTAAGCCCTCGCAATCAAAAGATACGAACGTTTGTTTGAATATTTGCAAGGGGAACGAATACTAAAAGTATACTTTTTTTGTGATCTAACTAAAAAAATATACCTTTCAGACTTTTTCGTTTGATTGTGCTAGGAGACATTGTTTCTTGCCAAATTTCAAGTTCCTTAGGTCACCGGGAAATACCCTATAGGTTTTGCCTTTCTTAAGATTCAAAAACCTACAGGGCACTTCTCGTGGATCTACAATCATGAAATTTAGAAGGAAGCAGTGTCTAATAGCACAATCAAAGGAAAATATCAGAAAATTGAAAATTTGTTCAAATATCAGCAAAAAAAGGATAACAAACTTATTTTCGTAGTCGTCTCTATGAGACAACAGCAAACTTTAGTTTGTCCTTTAGTCCAGTTGATATTAAATATCAAAATACATATTTTCAAACAAATACTTAAACACCAAGTAAAGTATGGTAAGAGCATTTTTGCTAAGAATAAGCTAAAACTAAATAATATTTGTCAAAACTGTTGACATCTTTTTATAGTTATTTCCTTTATATTCAAAATTTCAAATCTCTGTGTAGTTTTGTTGCAATTTTATGAAGAGTTGAATGCTTGAAACGCTCTACTGTAAAGTTTATATTTTGGAGTTACGATAACTTACGTAGGAGGCATCGATTTTTTGGGTGAAAAAAGTCTGGGTGCTCGAGGGAGGGTTCTATATTCGCTTTAAATACTCCCAAGTTCGTACGGAAGCCTCGGTGAGCGAGTCCGACTCGCACTTTACCGGTTTTTTATTTGGTATCATTTTCCATTTCTATAATAACTGAGCAATTTATTTATAACTATCATAATACCGGGTGTAAGGGACAGCGTACCGTAAACTGAAAGGGGTTGCTCAGTTAATACAACTGAACAACTATCAGCAGGAAATTGTTTCAGTTTTTTTTTTTTTGGATCGAGGTATTGAAAGGTCAAAAAAAAAATACTGAAAAAATTCCATGATGCTGATGCGTAGTACATATAGCTGTTCAGTTTCGTTGACTGAGCAACCCCTTTCAGTTTTCGGTACGCTGTCCCTTACCCGATATTTTTATGTTTCCAGCAAATGTATGTAACTTCTCGTAGTAATCTCGTGGCTGCAAACATGAAGCTATACGATGCGTTCATGGACGATTACAATGATGACAAGTATACTGTTAACTTGGAAGAACTCGACATCAGGGCACAACTTGAGGTAGAGTGGGCAGCAGGTCGAGTAACCCTTTAACGGACCAGGTAGATATAACCAGTATATATTGGTCCGTTAAATGGTTAACTCGACCTGCTGTCCACTGTACATTACAGTAACAGGTCATAAATAATCCACATCGACACTTGGAAAGAGAAGGGACAACGTTCAACGTTGTACAGTTAACCAAAGAGTTTGGTTACCTAGGTTTATGCTTTGTCATGTTTCTTATCATTGTGCAGGCTAATAAACATTATAAGCATTATGAAATTTTATCTAAAAATATGAATATAAACCCGAAACTTCGTAGCCTAACTTCTTGGTTGACTGTACAAGTGCAACAGCAACCAAAAGCCAAAATTGGCCGTTGTGCAAAATTTGTAGCCCCGTGATTTACGACCAATTTATTAATACTTTTGTGGCAATACAGAATAACAGAGAATATTCATTTTCTAGGGAGTGTATTTCTTCTCAGCTATTTGGTCTCTAGGAGCCACTCTGGAAGACGCAAGCCGAGAAAAGTTCAACATCATGTTCAGAGGATTGCTTGAAAAGGACTTCCCTAAAAAGGTTAACTTTTAAAATATATTTACTTAAAGCTTGAACATGGGAGATCAAATAAAATTTCACGACGAATTGAGAACCTCCTCCGTTTTTTTGGAAGTCGGTTAAAAATAGAGCCAGCTGACATATTTTTAGCACAGTTTTTAGGGTGTGATTCTACCCATGAAACTAAACAACTTTCCTCAAGGAACATAGGTCGAAATAATAAAAAATAAATTGGCCCTCCCATACAAATGGTGTCAGCGGCTCAAGTCTATTTGTATGGAAGGGCCAATTTTTTTTCCATAGCTATTTTAAAAACACCCTGTATTATGGTATTGTGCATAGTAGCATTGTTCTTTAAATATAAGAAAGATTTTTGTTTTGCAGCTTTACAAAGAACTTGGATATCCAAAAATCATAGCAAAGCCTGACAAACCGTATATTTTCACGATACCAAAGGAGGATTCCATTTATGACTATAGATATATCAAAGAGGTAAGCACATTGATTTATTATATACAGGGTGTAACAGAAAGGGTATATGCATCGAGAAATGTGTGAATCTACCCATGAAACTGAACAACTTTCCCTAAGAAACATAGGTCGAAAAACAAAAAAAAAAATCGTGACCTTTCATACTAAATGCATCAGCTGATAGCGTTTTTAGTATGGGAAGTCAAATATTTTTTTTCGTATTTCGACCTATGTTCCTTAGGGAAAGTTGTTCAGTTTCATGGGTAGATTCACACATTTCTCGATGCATATACCCTTTCTGTTACACGTTGTATATATTTTTTTTTTTGAATATTTTATTTGGCTGAGTGAACGCGTAAATTGAATGGGAAGAAAAGGAGATGTTTGTCGACCATGGGACCGAGATTCACCTAGAATAGACAAAGACGTTGAACGTCTTAGTAGGCTGGCGTCGTTTTTTTTTTCCAGCGGCCACTCTTCAAACCTATGCCAATCGACAGATAACAATATTAGAAAACGAAAAAACTCTTTGGTAGAATCTCGTAAAGTGACGCCGAACGTAGTTATAAGCATTTTTCATGATATTTTAAATGAATATTATTTAAAAAAATGCTTGTAACTTAGGCTCAGCATCACTTTTCGAGATTTTATCAAAGAATACTTTTTAATTGTAATAATATTATCTGTCGATTGGCATAGGTTTCATCAGTGGCTGCGCGAATTTTAAATTTTTATTTTCAACATAGCCAAAACGATGCCAAAAATGTTAGTGGCTGTTAGAATGCAGTTCCCACTGAACTCTTCGATATTACGATATATTTTTCTTCTAGTGGCAGATAATACTGTCATATCATAATCATTCATTAGAATCACAAAGTAGGTAGTAAAGCACTATTGACAATTTGAATTAACCTATTTTTATTAGGGTAAAGGCAAATGGAAACCATGGCAAGATGACGTGAACTCTGCACCTCCAATAAGCAGGGACACGTTACCCAATCAGATCCTGGTAACCACGCTGGACAGCGTCAGATACCTGGCACTGTTCAGGCTGTTCGTGACACATCAGAAACCAGTCATGATGATCGGCCCCACCGGGACTGGGAAGTCTGCTTACATTACGGTAAGATTTATCATTACATAGATTATCACTTACAAACCCGTTTTCCATGACTGATCCTTTTCCATTCCTGTTTTTACATAAAAGTTGGTTTTCTAAACATATTATAAATACAGATATACTTGTCAGACGTGGCGGAACAACCTATGTTTGGGTCGTTTTTGCTCTGCCTATCCCATTAGGGATAAAGACGTGATTTTATGTATGTATTATAAATAAAATCTTCAGTATACTTTGTACAACATAGCTTGATCTTTTTGACAGATGTGAAACACATACTGTTATGAAGGAGTCTCTTTCGCACCTGTGATGTTTTGATATTTCCTACCTGCTGTCACAGGACTTAAGCTACATTGGATAAAGTATAGTCCAGTAAAAAGTCGTTTGAGTTCTCTACGGTCCTAGCTAACTACTCTTGCTACGCGAGCGCGCTACGAGGCTACGCCGCTACGCCGTAGCACTACTAGCAGTAGATGTAACTTTGTAGGGAGGACATTTTTTTTCAACTAATAAATGTTCCAGGATTTTCTAGTGAAAAAAATTGATACTAAAGTATATAAAGCTCTTATAATGGCTTTTTCGGCTCAAACGAATTGTAACCAAACGCAAGACATTATCATGGGCAAGCTTGACAAGAGGAGAAAAGGTATGTCTTCACGATAAGGTTTTAGCTTTGGTTGATTTGAATTAGTAAAGTTAGCAGTGTGTGTTTAAAGCTGACTCAAAGCGCATTGCTAGAGTGACTGAGAGCAAGAAGTCACGAAGTCACGCACACTTAACATTAGTGGAAATTGCATGTGCATGGCAATCAACAACTAAAGTCAGCACATAATCGTGAAATAGAAATACCTCATCTGATTGTTCCTTGTAGGCTGGTACGGTCCGCCGATAGGCTGTTACTGCGTGGTATTCGTAGATGACGTCAGTATGCCAACCACCGAACAGTACGGTGCGCAGCCGCCGATTGAAGTATTGAGACAAGGCATAGACCTTGGTCTTTGGTACGACCGCAAGACCAACGTCGCTTTAAACCTTTTTGATGTTCAGGTTTGTTGTTTGTTTGTTTTATATAGTTTTTATACTTTTTGTTTAACCCGTTGGAGCATGTAGTGGCAAAATTCAGGGAGTATCGAAAAAAGGAACATCGTGCTCAAGGAACTTGGGAAGATTGACGTCTTTGATGGACCTCAGTAAGATGACGTCCTCATCCTCATTAGGATATCGTAGCTTCAGTGAAAGTCGGTGCTGAAACGCCAGTGTGTTTATCAGTATATTCCCGCTCACTGTCGTAACAAAGCTAGCTGCTAGATTCAATGCGATGATGGTAGCCATAAAAACAAGAAATGACATTTAACATTTTGTCTTTATTTTTCAGTTCATGTGTGCAATGGGAAAGCCGACTCCGGGAGCGAAACTCATTACACCACGTTTTTCTCGTCATTTCTGTTTCTTGTGTATCGACGAGTTTGATGACAAAACTCTCAGAGTCATTTTCAACAAAATCATGTTGTGGCATCTTGATACAAGGTACCAACATGAAATTTTATTTTAATTTAGCGATCTAAAATCATTTTAAATATTGATCATAAATTAAAGAAGAAAAAAAAAAAAAACTATTTTTTTCTATACGCCTTCTTTCAGGGGATTTTCCAAAGAGTTTGATCCTTGTATTGAGCAGATAGTAAACGGGACATTAGAAGTGTACCAGCAGTGTCGTCTCAATTTATTACCGACTCCATCCAAATCACACTACACATTTAACTTGCGTGATTTCTCCAGAGTTATTTTGGTAAGTGCTCTTCGAATATAGGTAAAAAAGAATCTATTCAACAAAGTTATTGGTTACAACTATCTAAAACATATAGAATGTGCCAGCTGCATCTCCTCCCGTGCATCTGTAAAAAGCAGCTAAGGGAATCGAGGGTTTTAGTGTATTGCAATTTAGGCGATATGGGCTGACAACCTGTCACTTTAGCAATATACATAATCATCATCTGTATTAGCCCTCAAAACTTGTCAGACGTGGCGGAACGACCTATGTTTAGGTCGTTTTTGCTCTGCCTACCCCATTAGGAATAAAGGCGTGTTTATATGTATATGTATCTATCAAAATCATCAGCTTGGTGTCAGTCGAACATCGTAGGCATCATTTCGAGTCGCACGACGGAGTCCGATCTTCATTTCATACCACCTTACAACGCAGTTAAAAAATTTGTGCAAAATAATAGTAGTTGGTTTATTTCAGGGTGTACTGTTATCGGTACCAGAAGTGACACCAGATTTGCCATCAATAAAGAGACTGTGGGTGCACGAGAATCTACGAGTGTTCTCAGACCGGCTGATCGAGGAGGCTGATCGGGTGTGGTTGGTGAATTGTCTGCGAGAAGCCACCTCTAAACATCTGAATGAAAACTTCGATAAGATGCTGTCGCGATTACTAGACGGTCCTAACGATAAAGTAAATAAATTGAAATTCCATTTAACGTCATTTCTTTTTTAATTTAACAAAAGGACGATCGTGAAGTGCGGGCTGTTCAGGATGTAGTCCTTGCTTTTAGTGGCCCACATATATTTCTGGTTTTCTTGATATGTAAACTTCCGGTATGAATATATATTTCAACATGGCTGCATTCAGTGAATAAAGAGCCTGAATCAACTGGATTTGGCAAGACCTTGGAGACTGCTGCAGAAGATATTTCCAAATGGAAATCTTTTATGGAAGCGAGATCATACCACCCAACGTCAGCAAAATATTTACGATACAATATATTTTCCAGGTTATCACAGATAGACATCTGCGTAACTTGATCTACTGTGACTTTGCCAACCCAAAAGTAGATACACGTTTCTACATGGAAACTACTAATATGGATCACTTGAACTCTACCGTCGATGCTTTCCTGGTTGAATTCAACAACATGTCTAAGAAACCGATGAATTTGGTGCTGTTTAGGTAAATTTTTAACATTTTTATAACGTGAAGTTATGGGACTAAATAATAAAAGGAATTTAAACGTTACATAATTTACAGATTACTAATAATTTCTACATATTCTTGTAGGGTTTTTGAAACTTAGATGATACTTTTTAATCTATCATAAAAAGGATCTTGACAGTATGTTTTCGTTAGGTTTGCAATCGAGCACGTATCCCGCATTTGTCGAGTGCTGACTCAGCCACGATCGCACGCGCTACTAGTTGGGCTCGGTGGCTCAGGACGTCAGTCACTTACCCGGCTCTCGGCGCATATCAATGAATATGATCTCTTCCAGGTAACCTTTAAATAGAGTAAATTTCTGAAGACTTGGCATCTTCAAATATCGTAAGAGCTCAATCCAGAAAATGTAGCAGCAATGTTATTAAATACATCTTGGTCTGCGATTGCCAGTTAGTTTGGTAAACGTGGCCCACTGACTCACCGACGAAGGCCTTTCTGTAGCTGATTTTTCTAACTTCACGCTGTTTGATGAGAGTGAAGAGAGATACGTTTGGAAAATCCTTGCAAAATACCTCAGTTAATCAGGACATTTTTAAAGATTAGTTTGTGACTAGATCTTTGTTTTTCTCAACAGGTAGAAATGAGTCGGACTTATGGTAAGACCGAATGGCGTGAAGATTTGAAGACACTCTTGAAGAAATCCAGTACGCCGGAATTGTACATGGTATTTTTGTTCATCGAATCACAGGTGAGCACGCCCCATTTTTTTAAATGTTGTTTTTTTTTCTTTTAATAATTTATTATATTATACAATATTGTGCTTATCACAGATTAAAGAAGAAGGCTTCTTAGAAGATGTGAACAATATGCTCAACTCGGGTGAAGTGCCAAATATTTTCGGATCTGATGAAAAGGCTGAATTATGTGAAAAAATGCGAGTGGTACGTACTTACGTAGAACAAACTCAAATTAGTAGAAACATGTAATCCTGATTTAGTATAATAATACATACAACCAAATTGAGAACCTCCTCCTTTGTTTTGGAGTCGTTTAAAAATTTGAAAACATATAGATCTGCCTTCCTGTCATTTAAAAACGTATAGATCTGCCTTCCTGTCATTTGAAAACATATAGATCTGCCTTCCTGTCATTTGCTCGTTTTAACCCACGTAACGTTTGCCCAAAATTCTCTGCGCCAAACTAATCCCCAAGATAAGATTGCAGCTTTTTAGGGTTCCGTACCTCAAAAAGAAAAAAGGAACCCTTATAGGATCACTCGGTTGTCCGTCTGTCTGTCCGTCCGTCTATCACCACCCTTTTTCTCAGAAACGCGTGAACGTATCAAGTTGAAATTTATACTGAATACTCAAGTCTAGAGTCCCTTGAAGCTGTAAAAGAATCATACTTCTAAGTCCGCGCAATCAAAAGATACGTACGTTTGTTTGAATATTTGAAGAACAAATACTAAAAGTATACTTTTTTGTGATTAACTAAAAAAAATATACTTTTTGTATTTTTCCTTTGATTGTGCTAGGAGACATTGCTTCTTGCCAAATTTCAAGATCCTAGGTCACCGGGAAGTAAGGTTTTGCTTTCCTCAAGATTCAAAAACCTACAGGGTACTTCCCGTTGACCTACAATCATGAAATTTAGAAGGAAGCGGTGTCTAATAGCACAATCAAAGGAAAAATCTAAAAAATGTAAATTTGTTCAAATATCACCAAAAAAGGATTACAAACTTATTTTCGTAGTCGTCTCCCTATATCTAGTATGGGGACAACAGTTTATATTTCCAATTAATATTTTTGGGTGAAAAAAGTCTGGGTGCTCGAGGGAGAGTTCTATATTTGCTTTAGTATTTAAAGTTGGTACGAAAGCCTCGGTGATCGAGTCTGACTAGCACTTGACTGGTTTTTTTTGTTATGCGGCAGTCTAAGTCAGGTTGAATGGTTCTTCTATTGAATATAATACCAAAAACTGCAATTTTTAGGGTTGGCATCGATTAGGTGATGATGTCTCCCAGTTTGTGTTTCAGGCGTTCAGAGTTCATATTGACCGTTTTCTAACAAGCAGACAGTTTGCTTGTTTGTTAATTTTTTTAAAACCATTTGAATAACGTTGTGCAGATTGACCGACAACGTGACAAGTCGCTGCAGACGGACGGGAGTCCTACAGCACTATACGCGTACTTCGTGTCGATAGTGCGCGACCAGCTGCACATCTGCCTGGCCATGTCGCCCGCCGGCACCTCGCTGCGCACGCGCATACGCAAGTTCCCCGCGCTCGTCAACTGCTGCACCATCGACTGGTTCCAGGTACAGTACTGGGCCGTTAAATATAGCATATCGGCTCTTGGAAACAGACAGTGACGTTTGCCAGTTGTTGTACAAGTGTGACAGATATAACCTTTGTGGTCATAACGCTCTACAAAACCGAACTTTTTAAAACACTCTAAAGTTTACAATTCCAACAGGAATGGCCTCCGGACGCGCTACTGGCAGTAGCTACTCGATTTTTGAAAGAAATCGAGCTCTCAGAGCACGAGCGCAACTCAGCCATCAAACTGTGCATGATCTTCCACACAGACACTCAGGAACTCACAAAACAGTTCTTCATGAGGTTAAAGCGATACAACTACGTCACTCCCACTGCTTATCTGGAGCTTATTAGCATGTTCAAGTCACTGTTAACAGGAAAACGACAGTAAGTACAATGTCAATGAAAGATTGTCTCTAACTTCAAGGATTTCTGCTCCTTACTTAATTGTCAATTTGTTGTAATTTATTATTAGCTTCTCCTTCCAAATAACAGGGAATTGCTGAATGGTGAGAAAAGATACCTCACTGGTTTAGACCAGCTTGCTGTTGCGGCCAAATCAGTAGCCATTCTTCAGGAAGAGTTGGAAATTCTCCAACCGAAACTGGCCGCTGGTGCAGCAGCTGTCGCCTTGACTACTGCTAAAGTGGAGAAAGAGAAAGCTGAAGTAGCCATTATTGAAGCTGACGTCATAGTTGATCAAGAAGCTGCTCAAAAGCAGGTAAAGTAAATATTAGCATACACTAGGAATTTTAAGGATTTTGCCGGAAATCACATAACATTTTCTCCAGGCGGTGCGCAAGAGTCCTGTACCAACTAAATTGATATTTATGGTTTGTAGGCTAAAGAAGCTTCAGCTATTAAAGAAGAGTGCGACGCAGATCTGGCGACAGCGATGCCGATCCTAAACGCTGCGTTGGCTGCGTTGAACACCCTCACTCCTCAAGACATCACTTTCATCAAGACTATGAAGAGCCCTCCGAAAGGAATCAAGATCGTCATGGAGGCAGTTTGCATTCTAAGGGTATTTTGACTTTTTGATACTCTAAATAACAGCAATTTTATAATATGCTGGATATACCAACATAACAGCTTTTACTGCAGCCACAGAATATATACTGCAGCATAATATGTGAGTACTTATCAAAGCGGATGGTTAGCGCTGCCAGCTTTTTACAATGTCAGTAACATTGTTTGTGTGTAATATACCGAGTGTAAGGAACAGCGTATCGAAAACTGAAAGGGGTTGCTCAGTCAACGAAAGTGAACAACTATCACCACCTTTTTTTTTACCTTTCCATACAAAATTACCATCTCGATCAGACGATTTGTATGGGAAAACCAAATTTATTTTCATTTCCTAAAAAAAATACCTGCTGATTGTTGTTCAATTTCATTGACCAAGCAACCCCTTTTAGTTATCGATACGCTGTCCCTTACACCCAATATGGTGACATCCATTTTATTGAAATGTTTTTATATAATTAATACGCAGTAATTTTATTTATGCTGTATTAATCTAGACTAGAACAAGGACGGACCCAAATTCATAGTATTATTAAGTTTTTTTTTTTTTTTGCAATATCTCTATAGTGGGACGACCCGGTAAGTCATACAATACTAAATGACTCAATTTTTTTCGGCTTGGATAATGCTGCATGATTATGTTATGAACATTGTTGTTTGCTTACTCTAAACTGTACTTCTTTATGAGCAGTGCAACTGTAGAGGTACATATTATTTCTTATTTTGCGTTTGATCGCATCTATCTAAAGCTATTAAAATATACAGGACTCGAAACCGGACAAACTGCCGCATCCATCCGGAGTAGGCACTATAGAAGACTGGTGGGGACCGTCGAAGAAATTGCTGAATGATATCAAGTTCTTAAACACTCTGATAGAATATGACAAGGATAACATCCCACCGGCGATCATAAAGAAACTTAAGACTAATATTCTGTCAGATGAAGGGTTTGTGCCTGAGAAGATTCGCACAGTATCTGTAGCCGCTGAGGGTAATAAAATATTTTTATACCTACTTAGGAACTTCAGAAACCCATGCAACCACTTAATTTCAATTCGATGCATTATGATTACTCCAAAAAGCTTTTGCCTGTAGCATCGCACTTACATACCTTTGTTTTTACAGGTTTATGTAAATGGGTTCTCGCAATTGTTGAGTATGACGTAGTAGCAAAAGTCGTGGCACCAAAAAAGGCAAGACTGGCCGCTGCTCAGGCAGTTTACGACAAAGCCATGAGTTCCTTAGCCATCAAAGTGGCCCAGCTAGCTGAAATTCAAAAAAAGTTGGCTGCTCTAGAAGCTGCACTGGCTGAGCAAAATCGTCAGCAGAAAATTATGGATGATCAAGTAGCAGCCTGTGTGAACAAATTGAAGCGAGCGGAGATGCTCATATCAGGCTTAGGAGGTGAAAAGACTAGATGGACACAAATTGCAAAAGATCTCAGAGCAACCTATAAGACTCTTGCAGGTAAGAAAATATTATCATTTGTAAATGATTCAGAGTGCTTTTTTTTTATTGTGAGAGGCCTAAGTATCCTCCTAGCCTAAGTACTTAAGTAGGTACCCACAACCACCTGGCTCGTAAACTTCGACAACAGAGAATGTCATGCTGTAAGAATTGGAACGTTATACCCGACTTCAACTCACTTGACAGAATAAGATGAATCTAAACAAACTCTCTAACCTAGTCAGACAATTTTGTAGCTACATGATTACAATAAAATTATCAACTTTCAGGGGACGTGTTAATTTGTGCTAGTATCATCGCTTACCTAGGACCATTTACGGCTACATTCAGAATATCACAGGTATCCCATGTAGAGTTTTTTTATTTAGATATAGTTACCACGTGCAATAGAGTTCGAATTTTTGGTAATAATATATGTTCCTAGTGTCATGATGATAGATAATTATACCATTATTTTGACTTCAGATCAAGGTTTGGGCGCAGGCTGTACATGATTGCAATATAGTTTGTACATTGGACTTCAGCTTGATCAAGTCTTTAGGAGATCCGGTTCTTATACAGCAATGGAACATAAACGGTTTGCCTTCAGACAACTTCAGTGTTGAAAGCGGTATAATTATTATGTAAGATTGCACATAATATTATCTAACTTTTTCAGCATATTTTCTTGTAATGGCAATCCAACTGTTTTTGTTTTCTCTTCTTAGGGCAGCCAGAAGATGGCCGCTAATGATCGACCCCCAGGGTCAAGCCAATCGCTGGATCAAGAACACAGAGAAAAATAACAACCTCGCTGTCTGTCGCTTATCGCAAACTGATCTCGGCCGTGTGTTGGAGAATGCTGTACTAATGGGAACTCCGGTATATACCATTTCATTTGTTTCATTTAATTACCATAGCATTGTCAAAAACCAAGAGAGAATCATGAGCGGATAACTTTTAATCTTTAACATTTGAAGGTGTTATTGGAGAACGTTCTGGAAGAGTTGGACCCGATGCTTGAACCACTTTTGCAGCAGCAAACTTTCCGTCAAGGAGGAGCACTTTGCATTAAGATTGGTGACACTATTGTCGAATACAACAAGGATTTCAAGTAAGTAAGAACAGAAGCTAAAACATTGTTTATACATTGCCAGGATCAAGCTATACCGATTGTCTCATCTTTTTTCAAGGTTATATATCAGCACAAAGCTGGCTAATCCTCATTACCTACCAGAAGTAAGCGTGCGTGTGACTTTAGTCAACTTCATGTTGGCTAGTGATGGTCTCCAAGCGCAGTTGCTGTCTCGAGTGGTCGCTCGCGAGCGTCCCGAGCTACAGCAAGCAAAGACCGAGCTGGTCACACAGGGCGCTGAGCACCGACGGATCCTACAGGAAACAGAAAAGAAAATCCTCTACGTTCTAGCCACGTCTGAACATCTGCTGGAGGATGAGGAAGCCGTGCAGATTCTAAACTCTGCAAAGGATATATCGATTGAGATAAAGGAGAAGCAAGTCGTGTCAGTTGAGACTGAGAAGGCCATTGATATTGCGCGCGATGACTATGTACCGATTGCTGTACACGCCACCAATTTGTTTTTCTTAACTGGTACTGCTCATATATTAATACAGGTTTATTTCGGAGGTAGTGCGCAAACCGAAAGGGGTTGTTGTGATAAAAAAAAATGACAGTCCGATTCAATCTTAAATCTTATATTTGAGTTTATTGTACACAGAAATACACACTGATTATAGCAGAACCTAATAAGTTTTTATATGGGAAAGTAATTTCTTTTTCATTCCACAGCAGATAATTTTTAAAAACGTTGTCCAATTTTGTTGTCAGACCACATTAATTTTTCGGTTCGCGCACTGTTTCCGAAATAACCCTGTATATTTCTATATATCAGCTCACTTTTCCCCTTTTACTTACCAAAACTGTTACCTATATTGTAGCGTCTCTGGCAAACATAGACCCCATGTACCAGTACTCTCTGGGTTGGTTCGAGGGGTTGTTCACCTCAACCATCGACAACACTGAGAAGGTGGATGAAATCGCTGCCCGACTGGTTATACTTCGGAATTACTTCACTTACTCTATATACCAAAACATCTGTCGCAGTTTATTCGAGAAGGCAAGTGCTGATGTCGACGATATTATCAAAATGTAATATGTACAAAAAATTGAGACAATATTTTAGGGTATACAGCTACCCATGAAATAAAACATCCCATCCAACAAGATCGAATTATAAAAAAAAATTGTTACCTGACATTATTCAAACGGCTGACACCATTTATATGGGAAGGTCAAATTATATGTTCTTCGATTCATGTTTTCTGGGAAAAGCTTTTTCATAAGCTTCATTCATACCCTCAAATATTGTCAGCATATTTCTTTTCGAAGTCAATATAAGACTTTACAATTACTGACTGGAAGTGAATGTTGCAGGATAAAATGGTATTTTCGCTGCTGCTAGCGATAACAATCATGGTGGCTGAAGGAGAACTAGATCAGTCTCATGTATTGTTCCTGATGGGAGGTGCTCAACCGCGGCATCCTATACCAAACCCGGTGACTTTCCTTACTCCCCAGAACTGGGCAGAATTCTGCGGGTATGGTCGTTAATATTACGAAATAAAATGAGGCTTTATGTTCTAAAAATTGCTTTGTACTTTGTATCAACTGCCCAAATTCTTATAAAACGCTCAGTTTCAAACTCACTCTTTGACATCAAATGTTACCAGCTGAACAAGGCATGAAAGATTGAGCAATTTTAATGAGGAGGTCGACTTCATTTCGCTTGTCGACCTATGTTCCCGAAAACATTGATGAATAGATTATTATTATGTTTTTGGTAATTTTGGACGTTTACGTAATTTTCACGATATCTTGCAGACTAAACGAGATGCCAGCGTTCGAAGGAATCTTAGATGACTTTTTGAACAATACAAAAGTTTGGGAAGAATATTGTGATTTGCCGGAGCCTCAAGAAAGTCCACTCCCGGCGCCATGGGACCAAAAACTGACCGATTTTGACGTTGAGTAGACCTCTATACTACCAGTACTACTGTTTATATTTTATATACCTAATTAGAAATGCATTACGTATATCGATCACAATTTATTTTTCAGAAATTATTGGTGTTGCGTTGCATTCGCTTGGACATGATGGTTCCGGCAGTTCAAATGTTTATAGAAAGTATGTAAATTATTTAATTTAAATGTGTTTTAAATCCTAACTTTTAGGGATTTCCCCATTTTAGAAGTATTAAGGTGAAACTAATTTCTTTGAAAAACTTCAAACTTGTGATTTGAATTTTCAAGTCTGAATTGAACTGTACCATTTTTGAGGATATTTTAGCAATATTTTATTTTATTATAAATATGAAAAAGAAAATAAAATAATAAATTCGCCTCGGGCCACGACCTCGGGCAGTGGTGAAGAAAAAAGTGAGGCGATATCATTATTGACTTGAATTCCAATCGTAATTTGGACTGGCCAAGCCCTGTGTAGTTCTTACACAACACGGCTAGATGTCGCTAAACGTCGCTATGAGGTATACATAAGAAAGACTATACTAATTTCGTCACTCCGGCCACAACTTCGGTAGCATAGTTGGTAGTGCAATGGACCGGCAATCCAGAGGCGCAGGTTCGAATCCTGCCTGAGGTCGTGTCGTGGCACGAGGCGAATTTATTATTTTCTTTCTTTCATATTTATATGAACTGTACCACTTTCTATCTACAGACAAGATGGGTCGTCAGTTCACTGAGCCGCCGTTGTTCGATCTGGCGTCTTCGTACAACGAGTCCAACTGCTGCATCCCACTGCTGTTCGTGCTGACTCCAGGGTCTGACCCCATGGGAACACTGCTCAAATTTGCTGATGATCAAGCAAGTGCTATTAAAAAAAAAAATGGAACACAAGTTCAGGAGTGACAGTGACAGAGTCAAAAATGGAGCTAGCTCACCTAGAAGCCGTGCCAGGCGTCCGCTTATGGAGCCTCTCACCGCTTTTAGACCTATTCATAGGCAAGCCTGTGTTGTTGTTGCCCGGGGCGGACCACTAGGAGGGATATTCCACCCCACCGCTATTATGCTTAGGGAAATACCCTAAACTTATAATCGAGGAATTTGTTACATTATGCCAGCCATTTTACACACGCCACTTTGTAATTTGTGAGGCAAGAACACACGGCATTTTTTTTGTGGGATATGCGATAATTTTCCATTTTCAGGGTTTTGGCTCAAGCCGTTTGTTGACACTATCTCTTGGTCAAGGTCAAGGTCCTATAGCAGTTAAATTAATCGACGAAGGACTGGTCAAAGGAACCTGGGTTTGTCTACAGAACTGTCACTTGGCCAAGAGTTGGATGCCTATGCTGGAAAAGGTAAAAAAACAATTTTGAAAAAAATAAAGTGTTTTTTTAGTTGTGAGTGATAAACATATTTAACCACATCCTAAATTCATGGGTCCAGGTTAGGTTAGGTTTTGGCATTTATACATACATACATATAAACACGCCTATATCCCTAATGGGGTAGGCAGAGCGTAAAAGACCTAAACAAAGGTCATTCCGCCACGTCAGACAAGTTTTGGCATTTATAAACCTTGTTTTTTTTTTGCAGATATGTGAAAGTTTAAATCCAGATAACACACATCCAGACTTCAGACTGTGGTTGACGTCATATCCAGCTGAACATTTTCCAGTTTATGTTCTCCAAAATGGAGTGAAGATGACCAATGAACCGCCCCAAGGTGAAAAATATACCAAACTTGAAATCTTTCTATGTACCTACTATATTGCCTGTTGCCTGTTGCAGAGTTGAGGACATAAAAATGGCCTAAAATTCATACAAAGAAAACTCACTCACTAAGAAGCAATATTGTAGTAAATATGAAGAAAGAAAATAATGAATTCGCCTCGGGCCACGCCGTCGGGCAGGATTCGAACCTGCACCTCTGAATTTATTATTTTATACTACACCTATTCGGAAAGTATATTAGTTCTTACTTGAAAAAAGGGAAGAAAGTACGTAAATCCAAGCGAACAAATATGCGGGTGGCAAAAATATATGGGATTTACTTTCTCCCCTAGGGGAGAAAGTATTTTCTCCCCTCCTTTATTTTTTTAAAAATTCATAATTCAAAACTAGAAACAGGCGGATGCCAAAACACAAAAAGTTTGTATCTCGAAGCCCACAAAATGATACTGGCCACTTACATTTTTTGGCAGTATGTGCTTAGCTTCATTTGCCTCTTTTATATTTTTAAGTAAAAAATATGGTAAAATCAACATGTCCGCGCGAATTCTTTTTCGTTCTTTGATTTATTTGACTTATTCAATGTAAATAAGGTTTTTAGTGTTTTCGATTTAATGTGTAATTGTATTTATTATGTGTTTTGTTTGTTTGTGTTCTGTTCGAATGGATGATGACAATTCAAATGTTCTTAAGATATCTTCTCATGTAAGTGATATCATTCTTTATTTTACAAGGATTTTTAATTATATTTTCCTCATAGGTGTAGTATAAAGCACTATGTATAACTCGGAAGAAAATGCGATTCCCACGAGGGTGTAGTTTGAGGCCCGAAGCGTAGCTGAGGTCATGTTCTCCACTCGTTAAACAATGTACTATTCTTTTTTTCATATTTTTATGAAAAGCATTGTGAGTGCTAAAATATTCTCAAAAATGTAAAAAAATGAGGCGATATCATTATTGACTTGAATTCCAATCGTAATTTGGACTGATCAAGCCCTGTGTAGTTCTTACACAACACGGCTAGATGTCGCTAAACGTCGCTATGACGTGTACATAAGAAAGACTAGATACTAATTTCGTCACTCCGGCCACACCTTCGGTAGCATAATAATAATAATAATAAACCCGCAGGGCAGCTTTGGCAAGCTGTTGGTGAGTAGCGCCACCACGGACCCGAGATACTTCTGGGTGAACCCATGCGTGGGGGAGCCCGCCTCTGTCTTGCCTTCACCGGCCGGGCAGAGTGGAGTTGCAAGAGTTTTAACTCGAAGGGTGGAAGTGTTAAAGGCATAAAGCCGCGAGTAATGCTGACTGGAAACAGGAACTTGAAAGTGCAGCACACCTCTCTACACCCTTAGCTACCCGCAGGGCAGTTCGTGGCGAACTGTTGGTGACTGGCGTCACCACGGACCCTATTGTTCCTGGGGCGCGTATGGACCCCACCTCTGGCTTGCCTTAGCCGGCCGTCCAGAGTGGAACCGCAAGAGCTATATGCTTGAAGGGTGGAAGTGTAAAATGTCATAACGCCGGGGGCACTTGACCACAACTGGGATCTTGCGCCCCGCAGTCTCACCTCTCTACACCCTTAGCTATCGGCACCAATGTTGCTCCCTAGCCATGCGGCGCTTATTGAGGGGGCCCATTTAGTCGGTAGCGAGTCACCGTCTGCCGAGATTATCGAGATTGAGACATTTGATTTGGCAGGCGTCCCGTTGTCTCAATCAATATCCCAGCAACCGGTCCAGCTAAATCCCTCCCCATAGACCTAGTTTTCCTACCATTATTTGCAATAGTCCTTGCATCAGGCGGGTGCTGGCTCTGGTTGTATTTCTATAGTGCAAGCAGAGCGAGTATCCGCGTGATGTACACATCACAATACATTATTTGGTATAAAAAGGCCTCTGCGCTGTTGGCTTCGGCCCCACGTATGCCTCAAAGGACCGGGTCCCTGTGGGCCCGTGATACTGAAAAGTATACCAACAAATAATAATAAATGTTATTTATTCGAGTAACATGAGACTCATATTGTTAGTAGACTTAGAACTATGTTAGTTTAGTAGGTAGATAAATTATAAATTTCTTTTTTCTTTAATTACTGGGGCATGAAGCCCTTGACAGTGCTGCATGTATGGGCTATATGTTGCAGAATGATGTTTGGGCTGCTCCGCACACGGCATAGCGGTAGTGCATTGGACATGCAGTCTAGAGGCGGAGGTTCGAATCCTGCCCGAGGTCGTGGCCCGAGGCGAATTTATTATTTTCTTTTTTTCATATTTATATGATATAAAATAGCATTGTTAGTGCCAAAATATCTTAGTAACGAAAGTCTTGTAATGTTTATAAGGTACAGTGACTTGTACAAACCATCTTAACTATTCATGGTTTCGCAGGTTTGCGTGCTAACATAGCACGCTCCTTCTCGAGCGATCCGATCAACAACCTCGAGTGGTTCGAGGGTAACAAACAGCCTGAGAACTTCAAGAAGCTGTTATTCGCTTTATGTTTCTTCCACGCGGTGGCGCAGGAGCGGCGGCAGTTCGGCCCGCTCGGCTGGAACATCCGTTACGAGTTCAACGAGACTGATCTGAAGATCAGTGTCACGCAGCTTTACATGTTCCTCAACGAATATGAGGCAAGTCAATGAACCCAAAAATAGTACCCCACAACACATGCACTATACTTACTCGATTTTCTTGAAGTGACAAAATCAGTAATTTTGTGACCAACTAATTTTTCTAAATCAACAGTATGCCATGGATGAGGTAAGTTACTGCATTATTGCAAAATTGCCATTGTTTTTTTGCTTTTTGTTTTTACTATTAAGTTGTGGTATCTGCATTATCATGATAATTTCCATGATCTGTGTGTGCAGGACGTACAATTTGTTGCGCTGCGCTATTTGATCGGAGAGTGTAACTATGGTGGTCGTGTCACTGACGACTGGGACCGCCGCTGCCTCAACACCATCCTCTTTAAGTTCTACAACCCCAAAGTGGTCATCCAAAAACAATATAAACTGGACTCGTCTGGTAATTTCAAATAGTACCTAAAATATTCCTAGCCTAACTCAGTTAAATTCGCCCAAACACACAAAAAATACTATTTGGCAAGTGATACAATCGATGGTGCTTTTATTTTATTGACAACTAAGGTGCATCTCACAGGAACCGAAGGTTGAGGAGGGGCGAAACGCAGTTACAAAATTGTGGTTCTAGCCATAAATCCTACTCGTCCTTGCCTCGACTCTGTAGTATGCGATACGCCTTAGGAACCTTTCTGACAATCGTGAATTTTCTAGGGATATATTACATACCCACGCTGAAAGAGCATGCAGATTTCATCGCATATGCTCGCTCGCTGCCGATACAAACACCTCCGTCTGTGTTTGGTTTCCATTCTAACGCAGACATCACCAAACACTTCCAGGAGGCCAATTTACTGCTCGACACTGCTATACTTACACAAGTATGTCTTATTAATTCTAAAATTAACCTTAAATTAGGTAGCACCCAAGTAGCCCTATAGCAACTTTTAGAAATGGGCATGGTCATGTCCGGCCAGCAGTTTATTTTCTGAGGCTGGTATTTGATATTCGGGTGTTGCATCACGTATAATAATTTCGATAATATTTTCTCATTTCATAGCAGTAGTCAATAGAACATTTTAGTTATAATTACCATGTAGTTACTAATTTGTTTTTCATGTTTCATTAATTGCGCCTTACATCCGGTCTTCAAAAGGATCGCACGGTAAGTTCGTGTGACCGGAGATTGTATTTAGATTTTCATTCAATACTTTGGTTTAGCTAATAGTCTATTTCTTCATTTTAAAGGATATCCTGCAGAAATATTTGGTAAGAGAAAACAGAAATAATGTTTTCATTTGTTTTTTAAGCTTATTTAGACTAAGAAAACACGCATTTATGGTAGATCCCATACTTAACCATAACACAAGTGGAAAAATGACATAAAGAGTGCTTTATTTGCAAATGATATTGTGTGGCTTATATTTTACACAAATTAATGCTTATACTGTTTTTCCCTATCACAAAATCAGCGATTATACTTCTCTGCAGATTGGGTCCGTTTTGACATTACATTGCTTGTGCTCGAGTCTTACTTGAAAAACTACTGAAGCTAAGCAGCAATATACCGGGTGTAAGGGACAGCGTCCCGCAAACTGATAGGGGTTGCTCAGTCAACGATACTGAACAACACTATCACCAGTATTCTTTTTCAGGAAATGAAAAAAAAACTTTGCTTTTCCATACAAATTGTCTGATCGAGTATGTATGAAAATATACATATTATATACATATTGTATATTTTGTATGAAAATGCAATTATTTTTTTTCATTTCCTGAAAAAATATCCTGGTGGTAGTTGGTCAGTATCGTTGACTGAGCAACCCCTATAAGTTTGCGGGACGCTGTCCCTTACACCCCGTATATCAAATCGGGCCCGATCGGCCGGGTAATGTAATCGCTACTAATCGTCTTCGCTTTATGTCTCACCCATTTCTGCATGACAACATATCAAACAAAATAATTGCTATTATAAAACACAAAACTGTATAGGACACAATGGCAAGCGGAACAGCAGGGGAGACACCCGAGCAACAAGCGATGGCGATTGCGAAGGACATCCTCAAGCGTCTACCAGCGAAGATACTTTCTGGACCTTCACACGAAGGTGACCTGAAGCCGCAGGACATGACGCCTATGTCAATCGTGGTCATCCAAGAGGCGGCGCGTTATGAAAGACTTGTTAACATAGTGCGGTCCAGCTCACGAGCCGTCATCGGTGCTGTGCAAGGTTAGTTCGGCCACTACATATTACGAGTTACTTAATGTATAAGTTTAAAAATAGACTTCGTATTTTGAAGCCTACATATTTTAAAAAGGATGTATTTTATTGCTATCTGCCAGCACTGCTATTTGTAGTATTTTTAATTTATCTAAATGTTTTGCATTATACTCGTACTATGCTAAAATAGTATGAGCTTTTGCTTGTGGTTACAATTATCTCTTTATATCGAGCGAGATATAAAAACAATGATTTTGGTGAAATTATATTTTTAAATCTATCCATACCGTACAGTGCATGATGCTTAAATAAAACTTGGTATAGGTATTGTGTTAGTGTATAAAATATAGGGTTTTAGGGATTCAGAGAGCAGTCGCTTCCCACACAATGATTGCTCATGCTCAGTCAACTGAACCATATTCGCAGGGAAATTCTTGTATGGGAAAGTCACTTTTCTTAAAATAATTTCCTTGTGGAATGTGTTTAGTTTCGTTGACTGAGCAAACCCTATCAATTTGCGGAAGCTGTCCCTTACAATCTTTATTAGTTTTACCTCACAATACTTGTTGCCAGGTGTGAGTGTACTGACGGAAGCCACGGAGGAGGTGTTGCAGAGCATGGTGCGTGGGCGCATTCCCGCCATGTGGGCAGGCAAGAGTTATCCCTCGCTCAAACCTTTGGCCGCCTACTATGACGATCTTTTGGCTAGATTAGCATTCCTTCAGGTAAATACAGGGCCTTCTATTTGTACAAAGCTCATGACGTAATGTCATTATTCAAATACGATCTGGTCGCCTCGCAACCACACCAAGTTATTAAATCTGTTGCCAACTTTTGCATACCGACGGAACACTGCAAGCTTTTGGCGTCAGACTTCGGTAGTCGAAAGTCAGACTTAACCTCGTGGAGCCTACCACTGTTTATTTGGGATCGCGAGGTTGACCGATATAAGGTATATTCCAAAGTAGCCCATATTTTAGCAGATGTTAAAGATAAGTACCTATTTAGTTGTTCTTGTTGCAGCATAAAAATCATCTTTTAAATATCCGACCTTTCTTCCAGCACTGGCACAAAAATGGCCCACCAATAGTATTCTGGATATCTGGTTTCTACTTCCCTCAAGCTTTCCTGACGGCAGCCCAGCAGAGCTACGCCAGAAAATACAAGATTGCTATTGACCAGCTGGCATTCCATTTTGAGGTAGGCTATCTCTTTAACCTTTAGCCGCGTTTCTAGTATACAAGTGCTACTTGTAAGCAAGTATGACGTCACTCTATGGAAACTATTCGCATGCAAGTTGCAGCTAGCATGTTATATGCATGTTTACGTTTCCATTGCTCTACTCAAGCTGCATAAAACTGACACCTTACATGCATTTTGCATGCTTACATGCATGCATGCTTTCATAGTGGAAACGCGACTTAAAACTGTTTGAAAGTAAACACAAAATTGAAACTCAATATTTCTTTTTCTAGAATTTTTAATGAATTTTAAAGAAGTGGCGAAATTTTTATATTAGTACTATAGCTTTTGGAATTATGTTTTCTAAAAATTAGGTTATATTAAAAATATACAGGTCCAACAAGACAGAACAAAAGAGGAACGTCCAGCAGAAGGGGTCTTCGTAAATGGTTTGTTCATGGAAGGGGCGCGGTGGAACATGGAGGAATTCTACGTAGACGAGTCCTTACCTAAGATCCTCTATGACGATTTTCCAATTGTAAGTGCCATCTTTTTAAAGCCTGTTTTAACTTATTGATAAGATTTTTTTATAAAATGCCTTCTAAATTCTATTTGTAAAACATATTATGTACCCAAAGCTTTTTTGCGTAAAGAATTTAAAATATGTCTTGTCAAAGAACTCACAGCGCTGGTTTTGTCTAAACATTATGATAATTTATTATTCAAAACTCGTGTACGTTAATCCTTGGGGGTTTTGAATTTTCATGTTTAGAAGACATAAGTAGAATAATGATTAGGTATAAAATTCTGGAATGAAAATTCGAGACAAAAATTGAGAAACGATGAATGCACTTCAGAGATATTTTGAGTAAGCTCACTTGCCATGAATATGTGTGGCTATTGTTTAGCTGATTAGTCATGATTGGCCCGAATTTCCCTTTATATTCGAAAATTCTTATATTAAAGAAATCTAACGTAATCAGGTATGGCTGATCCCGTTGAAGCGCGACGACATCCCGAAGGATATCTTCTACAACTGTCCGCTGTACAAGACTGGTGATCGCCGCGGTGTGCTGTCCACCACTGGGCATTCCACCAACTATATCCTCTTCATGAGGCTGCCAACCAAGAAAGAGCCGGATCACTGGGTCTTGCGGGGTGTCGCGCTCCTCACGCAATTGCCCTTCTAGATAAACACACACCTGTCCTCTTTACAAGGCGGCCAGCCACCACGGCGTGCTGTCACCGGACACTATTCATGCCGGCTGACGGCTGACGACCAAAAAAGATCCGGAGCACTGGACTTTGAAAGATGTTGTGTCAGATGGTAATTAAGGATTCGCTCTTCTAAATAAACTTTATTATAGTCTTAATTTGTCATCTATAAAATATTAATTTAACTGTGTTTAATTATGTTATGGTGTATTGTATAGTTATTTATTAATGTTATGAATGATTGTGTTATGCTTATGATTTCGATATATTTTAATAAAACATTGGTTAAAATGTTTCCTGTATAATTTTTATAAACTTGTCATAAGGTATTATTATATCAAAAAGTCAATTATACAATGAAATTAGGCATTAATAGGTCAATGGTAGCAATTCGTGGTTGCAAAATACGCGACTTAACTAATATAAGTCCATACCTGTCACTTTCTATCATGAAAGAACAGAAAGGGATGGCAATAATTTTAGTCGGGATGGTTACGAATCGGGCCCACTGTCGCATCATGCATGCCACAAAATTACTCTCCATTTTGATCAGGGATACTGGTGATACAAGATAAAAGCTCAACCGGCCGGCCGCGGCGGTAAGCACGCTGACTCGCCATTTTGCCGTAATACGCTTCGCTGTCATTTAGCATAAAAAAGCTCGCATCCCAGATACAGCATGTATTAAATAAAGCGAGTAGTGAGCTCAGGGAGGACGGGACGGGGTGACGGGGTGGCGGGGTGGCGCGTAGTACGGGAGGCACTCGGTCTGGCGAGGCGTTGTCCCGGCAACCGGAGATATTGATCTGCGCGCCGTGTCCCGCGCAGCATCCCTCCCGGGGGGTGCGCCCTTGATTCTGCTCGGCCGCCCCACCGCCCACCTCACCCCACCCTCTCGCCGCCATCACCCCACAAATACTTATTACACTTCGCACTACATGCTCCTCGTAATCCGATGAAGAAATTTTACTTATGCTGCACAATCGGGCTGCCGTTACCGTGCTCTTGATTAAAACAGCCTGCCATATTTGCTGGAACGATGATATTAGAATTGAGAATATGGGGTTGTTGCTGCTTGCTTGTATCTACTTATTTGATTTCTTATGAACATTATGGTCTTTTCTCGAATTGACAAAAAAATTACTTTTATCCTTGTATGGGTACAACATACGTTAATCAGAGATTTTAATACTATCTATTAATAGGCTTTTGACATAGTTTGTGTACCTACCAACCACTAGCACAGGAATATAAGGTGCGTAAGGGATAGCAAACTTATAGGGATTTCTTAGTCAACGAAAGTGAAAAACTATCATGAAGAAAATTCTTTCAGGAAACGAAAATAATTTTTGGCTTCCTCATAAAATTTATCTGATCGAGGAGGTGGTAATTTTGTACGGGGAAGTGAACCTTCTTCTTTTACTTCCTAAATGAATTTCTTCATGAAAGTTTCATTTAAAGAACTACCCCTATCAGTTTGCGAGAAGCTGTCCCTTGCACGCGGTATGTCTGGTGCCTCAAAAGGTCCTTATCACGCTAGACTACTTACCGGTTAATTGAGATTAGTTACCAACCGGTCTAGCAGATTGTCTACATTAGAAAAAAAAAACGGTACCTAATGGCTCGCCCACACCGGTACCAACATTCCAGATACCTGCAAAAACATTTCGACAATGTTTTTAGAGCTCTGTCTCTATTGTTTGCGAGCAGTTTGAAAATGATCCTAACATTTGAAGAGTTTGAAAACAACAACATTTGAGTCTGTTTGATATAGTTAGTATGGGAGCATCTTATTCATGAATTATCATTTTCAATTTCAAGCCAATAGAACACACCAAATATATTTTTTGTCTGAATACTGTATCGCTTGGTCCAGCCGCCCACACAGCCCCCGCCTCGCCCCCGTATCGCCCCCGCATCGTTCCCGGTTCACGCCATCCGTCTATTGTCTAATTTCCACGATGCTATGATGAGGTTCGCTATTCAACACCGACACTCCATCGGAATAATCTTCTCACTTCCTCTATGTAATTGTTGTTAGAAAAATATAAAAAGAACTTCTATGCTGCAGCAGATTTTACCAGCTGCTTCGCTTTCTGAGCATGTATCGCCAGTAAAAAAACCGAGGGGCTTGATGTATTGAAAAGGTGATGGATATAGAGCGGACAACCCGACTCTACAAAGTAATACACAAATACAAAGGTCTGTCTGAAATTGTAAGGAAATTATAAATACTTAACAAAAAAATACATTCTTTGGCTCATGAAAGTTTTAAACAGAGGATCAATTTTGTATTGTATGTATTGTAACATAATAATCAAGATAAATTACGACAACGCTGCTACCATCTGAGCAGAAAAATTTACCCTAGTCCAAGTTGCCAGCCTCAAGATTTTAATAAAAAAATAAAAATTCCTGACGCGTTAAACTCTCCGACGAGGAGCCCCTCTAAGAGTCTGTTATAATATTAAAATGCAGGCGTAGCGCGCATTATCATTATAATGCGAAGCGCGTCGGCTCGCTTCCAGTTTTAAACTCCGCTTCAATTTTTCAGGGGCGAGCAAACCGCTGGAAAAAACGAAAAATTCCGCCTACGCCGCTATCTCACTGCGATGAGGATTTAATTAAAATGCAGCACTTACATCTGGCCGCGTCGGCCGTGAGCCGGCGGCGGCGGTCTCGTGCCGGTCGGCAGGATCGCGCCGCTCACACGGGGAGCCCGCGCCGTGACCCTCCTAATTAAATGATAAACACTCGGCTCGGCTTTGCACTTGTTTTCCGTTTGTTGTTTTAATCATTTCTTTGAAGTTCGCTTTATATGTAGAGTATATTATTATTCAGTCGGTGGGGCCAGGTCCGGGAGCGAGCGGGGGCGGTCAGCCAAAGTTTAGGCTGTCTGAGCCGATAAAAGCCCGTACGAGCCCGCCAGCTCCCCGAGCTGTATTTAAACGAGGTATTTTAGTTGGCTCGTGGAATAATATCGGCCGGCAACGCGCACAGAGGCGAGCCAATCGTTTATTGGGATTGGAGGCAAAGCCTTTGGGTGGCTGCGGTCGGCACCAAGCTTCCAATTTTAATGTTATGTAACTGAACCGAATTAATTCCCGAGCCTGGAGCCTGCAGCACCCGCGCTCGCGCCGCTTGTTCAAACACTCATTTTGCGATCCGATTTCGAACAAATATTGCTTTTTGCCCAACTGCGAAGGGATGTTTTACCCGGTTTGTGTTAGTCTACCTATATACTCCTGTTAGTCGTGCTCATTTACCCGCGTGTCTTATTTGTTTAATTGAAGGATTGTCGGATATTAATCCCACATATTGTTAGTTAGTGTACCTACACTAGTTATTAAGGTTGCATTCATTTTATTCGAGCAGCGGTTTTCGATTTTCCAGTCAACAAAATTGCAATTAAAAAGCTCGTTATTTTCCGGAGCTTTATTTGTGCAAAGCTCGTGTTAGGTACCATCCATAACAGTCACTGACCTACTATTATACTAGCGTATATGGAACTGCCATCACGAACATACGACATGTCCCAAAAATTCAATAAGGCGTCCGCACGAATTTCGTCCGTATTTAATTTTAAAGGGTTTATATTGAGGTAATTACTAATGAAAACTTATTATTTTTATATTAATACCCAGTTCGCCATGTTTCTAACTTTTTAACTATTTTTTTAATTAAAAAATCGAGTCAGACCACTAGTATGAATATGAGTGCATGCACACATATTAAATATTAAATGGGACATAAAGTGCTTGAATGATGTCTGCTCCATACATTAGCTCAGTGAAAACAGTTCGGATTCAGTGTTTGAGGTACACATAGCGTAACGAAATTAATCACGTCACAGATGGAAATTTAATTTCCATTTGTGATTCCATTGAAGTGGAAACTGTTTCAAACGAAATATTCTATGTAAAAGAGTGGTTCTAATACCATAGTTACGCAAAATGATATTCAATAGCGAAATTCTAGGCGAATAGTGATTCTTATGGATTTAATGTAAAAAAAAAATCAGAGCAACAAAATATGGTTTCTGAACATTTAAGTAAAGTAATATGAGACTCTAATACAAAATCTCATGTATTGGCTTATTTATTACTTATGTAGTAAAAAAGTATTTCTTTCCTTATTTAATGTAATAAACATCACATTTCAAAGTCTCATATATTTAGCCGACTTCTGACAAAAACCCGGAAAGTGCCGAAAAAAATTTACAGTTGATATTTCCTCCCGAGTCTTTTGTCTTACTAACTCAATACGACGCATTTATAAGATGAATGAATACGAATAACATTTTATTTCTTACATATGCATGAAATTTGACAACTTTTCCAAATAGATACGGACGAAATTCAGATTTCAGACACTAACGAAAAAATACATTAATACATTAAGGCTCGTATTTATAAAGCGTTCTCAAGATTGAGAGCAATATTAAGTATGGATTTGACAGATCGTTTTGTAATGAAATGACATTTCTGATACGAACTCAATACCGCAGTCACTCTTGAGAGCTAATTATAAATACGGGCCTAAGACCCTGTAATAAATGTGAGATAGTCAAACTAATTTTTATACTAAAAGTAATATAAAATATTAATGATATTAATTAACTTCCAATTTATATTATAAAATCTTTGATCCTTATAAAACAGATTCCCTGTGCCAATGATTAAGATTCTCGTATAGTATCAATTTATTGCTGTGTAAGTAATGTGATAAAATAAAAAAAATATAGAACAAAATGTTTATGATACAAACGCGATTCAATATGAATAACAACGGATTATTTATTGAGCACTACCCGCAAAATCTATTTTTTTTTATGTAGAGCTTCATACGAGTACTTAAAAATCAAAAGCCCTGTTACGTCGACTATCGCTCATATCAAATTTTCAAACATACACAAGTGCGACTCTCTACCCTACACAACTGTTATGAAGAAGCCTTTGGAAGAAGCAAAGATTTATAATATTAAATATAAGTTTATATTAGTTTATGTCATATTTCTTTAACATTTGACAGAATCAAGAGATGTATGTGCAACATAATGCGTGTTCGTCATCGGACGCGTGTGAATCATTGTTTAATTGCGGGGTGGGGTCGCGCGGGCGGCGCATCGATCGTCTCCGGTCGCCATGGCAACCGGGGGGGGGGCACCACCCGCCCACACCGCCCGCCCGATTCATTTGTAATCATTTGTTTCGCGGGCGAATAATAGAGCTCGTCAAACTATGGCTGTTTGACGGATCACCTCACCAGAAGATAGCCTAAAACTCCTCCCTTTAACCTCATGGTTGAACTCGCTAAGAAAACAATCCCGAACTTACCCCATAATTTGCGTGAAAACAGCTTTAACCTTGACCTTGCTGTATTGGTTTTGTATGGAGAAGCCAAAGACAACAACTTGAGGTCTGGCCAAGCAACAAACAATTTTTTTGTATTGATTTGATTTTGGAGACATTTTTTTATTTACAATCATTCGCAGTAGTTCCATGATGGGACTACAGAGACATTTGCTTAGGAATATTGGGAATTTACTAAATAAAATAATATGTCATTAAAAAATATTGTAAACACTGAATATTGAATAGGTACTATCTCTGATAAGTTTTCTATAATCTTTTATATTTGCTTCTATTCAAGAGAGTGACGCAGCTACGAGCCTACGACGTAGCAAAGGTTACGAGTAGGAGGTACCTGAAATAAACGCATATGCGTTGACGCTTATCTTATATACCAAGATAGGTGGTTATGCTGGACTGGGAGTGATAGTAAAACATAGAATGTGCCAGCTACATCTCCTCCCGGGCATGCTGTAAAAGTCATAGCTAAGGAATTTGAGGGTTTCAGTATTGTAATTTAGGCGATGGGCTGAAACCTGTCACTAATAGCAATATACAGATCTATAACCTAACCCTCAAAACTTGTCAGACGTGGCGGAACGACCTTTGTTTAGGTCGTTTTCGCTCTGCCTACCCCATTAGGGATAAAGGCGTGATTATATGTATGTATGTA
The DNA here is from genome assembly GCA_029255725.1 of Scrobipalpa atriplicella. Classification (NCBI taxonomy): domain Eukaryota; kingdom Metazoa; phylum Arthropoda; class Insecta; order Lepidoptera; family Gelechiidae; genus Scrobipalpa; species Scrobipalpa atriplicella. The sequence continues at coordinate 2,570 of JARACY010000461.1, read as the reverse complement.
TGTATGGTTAGTTATACCTGTTTAAATTTAAATCTGGTAATTGCTTATGTGAAGACCTACAGGGAGCTAAAAGATGTTTGTTGCCAACGGAAGGGAAGACTGGGCATCATTACATCGACAAGAGTGAAACTGTTAAAAAAATCATTAACGTAATTTTTACTACTCGTATTATATCTAGCGAAAAGAAACACCATCTACTATAATTAAATAAAAAAGCTACAGGAATAAATCACGACAATTTATGTTCATAAGTAATCTCATCATAACAGAGGAACCAAAATATTTCAATGTCATTAATAAATCGATCTAAACAACAAAAGGGCCTAAAATATACTGGAAATTGGAGTAGGCGGTCCGAGTGCCAGCAAGTGTTGGGTTTTCTCAAATAATTTTAATAGACGTCCGTTGGGAGAGCGCGGGGGGGGTGAAGCCTCCAAACTCCCGGTTGGGGAGGGGGCGGGCGGGGGCTGTGTGGGCGGCTGGACCAAGCGATACAGTATTCAGACAAAAAATATATTTGGTGTGTTCTATTGGCTTGAAATTGAAAATGATAATTCATGAATAAGATGCTCCCATACTAACTATATCAAACAGACTCAAATGTTGTTGTTTTCAAACTCTTCAAATGTTAGGATCATTTTCAAACTGCTCGCAAACAATAGAGACAGAGCTCTAAAAACATTGTCGAAATGTTTTTGCAGGTATCTGGAATGTTGGTACCGGTGTGGGCGAGCCATTAGGTACCGTTTTTTTTTTCTAATGTAGACAATCTGCTAGACCGGTTGGTAACTAATCTCAATTAACCGGTAAGTAGTCTAGCGTGATAAGGACCTTTTGAGGCACCAGACATACCGCGTGCAAGGGACAGCTTCTCGCAAACTGATAGGGGTAGTTCTTTAAATGAAACTTTCATGAAGAAATTCATTTAGGAAGTAAAAGAAGAAGGTTCACTTCCCCGTACAAAATACCACCTCCTCGATCAGATAAATTTTATGAGGAAGCCAAAAATTATTTTCGTTTCCTGAAAGAATTTTCTTCATGATAGTTTTTCACTTTCGTTGACTAAGAAATCCCTATAAGTTTGCTATCCCTTACGCACCTTATATTCCTGTGCTAGTGGTTGGTAGGTACACAAACTATGTCAAAAGCCTATTAATAGATAGTATTAAAATCTCTGATTAACGTATGTTGTACCCATACAAGGATAAAAGTAATTTTTTTGTCAATTCGAGAAAAGACCATAATGTTCATAAGAAATCAAATAAGTAGATACAAGCAAGCAGCAACAACCCCATATTCTCAATTCTAATATCATCGTTCCAGCAAATATGGCAGGCTGTTTTAATCAAGAGCACGGTAACGGCAGCCCGATTGTGCAGCATAAGTAAAATTTCTTCATCGGATTACGAGGAGCATGTAGTGCGAAGTGTAATAAGTATTTGTGGGGTGATGGCGGCGAGAGGGTGGGGTGAGGTGGGCGGTGGGGCGGCCGAGCAGAATCAAGGGCGCACCCCCCGGGAGGGATGCTGCGCGGGACACGGCGCGCAGATCAATATCTCCGGTTGCCGGGACAACGCCTCGCCAGACCGAGTGCCTCCCGTACTACGCGCCACCCCGCCACCCCGTCACCCCGTCCCGTCCTCCCTGAGCTCACTACTCGCTTTATTTAATACATGCTGTATCTGGGATGCGAGCTTTTTTATGCTAAATGACAGCGAAGCGTATTACGGCAAAATGGCGAGTCAGCGTGCTTACCGCCGCGGCCGGCCGGTTGAGCTTTTATCTTGTATCACCAGTATCCCTGATCAAAATGGAGAGTAATTTTGTGGCATGCATGATGCGACAGTGGGCCCGATTCGTAACCATCCCGACTAAAATTATTGCCATCCCTTTCTGTTCTTTCATGATAGAAAGTGACAGGTATGGACTTATATTAGTTAAGTCGCGTATTTTGCAACCACGAATTGCTACCATTGACCTATTAATGCCTAATTTCATTGTATAATTGACTTTTTGATATAATAATACCTTATGACAAGTTTATAAAAATTATACAGGAAACATTTTAACCAATGTTTTATTAAAATATATCGAAATCATAAGCATAAAAATCATCTTTTAAATATCCGACCTTTCTTCCAGCACTGGCACAAAAATGGCCCACCAATAGTATTCTGGATATCTGGTTTCTACTTCCCTCAAGCTTTCCTGACGGCAGCCCAGCAGAGCTACGCCAGAAAATACAAGATTGCTATTGACCAGCTGGCATTCCATTTTGAGGTAGGCTATCTCTTTAACCTTTAGCCGCGTTTCTAGTATACAAGTGCTACTTGTAAGCAAGTATGACGTCACTCTATGGAAACTATTCGCATGCAAGTTGCAGCTAGCATGTTATATGCATGTTTACGTTTCCATTGCTCTACTCAAGCTGCATAAAACTGACACCTTACATGCATTTTGCATGCTTACATGCATGCATGCTTTCATAGTGGAAACGCGACTTAAAACTGTTTGAAAGTAAACACAAAATTGAAACTCAATATTTCTTTTTCTAGAATTTTTAATGAATT